>CAIGQQ010024175.1:776641-797761 GCA_903798035.1 Danio albolineatus
AATTTTGAGTGTTTAAATGCATATATATATATATAAATACATGTTTAAGTACATATGTTTGTGTGGTTTTGTTCCTCTGTGGGGGCACCACAGTAAAATTTCGCATAGGGCACCCTTTTGGCCAGCAGCGGCCCTGTTCAAACGCATTCACGTCTGCGCTGTTTATGAAAATAAAAGCCTTTGAATATTTTCCAGACACATTTAACTGCTAGTTGTTGGTCAGATAACGTTTCTATGTTCCTTCTTATGCCAACTGTGGAAAACATTATCGATAAAATGCTTATGATAAACCGCTGTCTGTTTACCTTCAAGCTCTGCTTGAGTTGCTTGATGCGTGTGCACATGAAGTGCTTCGGTGAGCGCCAACACACACACATACAGTATGTACATCTCGACATGTGAAAGTGTTTCTCTATATGTTTACAATACGTATCCATCAACAGAATTAGTAATGTAGTCAAACATATAAACATTTAGCTGCGATTTGCGCTTCTGCCATTGGATGTCTCTGGAACGAAGCAGCTGCTTGAATGCTAAAGCTTTAAATAAGTGGGTCATCAACAAAAGCCCGACCCCTTCTATGTTTACAAACACAAGCACCGCCGTTTAGAGCTCATTTTTGGTTAATGATGTCAGAATTTACCGGTATTTTGGAATGGATGTGTGAATGGTCTTTTCTGGAAAGAATCCGGAAGTTCTCGTCTGTGTGAACAGGGCTTTCAATTTATTTGAAAAGCGGATATTTACCGGTATTACTGTGTGAAAAAGGCTAATGACTGTAAATGAACAGGCAAAACGGATAAAATGCTCCAGTTTTTGCCTAAAAATGCTGACTGGCCCCTAAGCTATAAGAACTAACCATTAGACTCAGTTCTTCAAGAATTTCCCATCAGAGCATTTTCCCGGTTGCATTTGCATCATACACAGGACCCCTTAAAGTAATATAAGGCAACTGCCAGTGAAATTCATCACAGTATAAAAAAAATTCAATAAAACACTGTTGGGTGCAAGACAGAGAAATGGACATACAACTACAACAAATAAATACAGCTAGCAGCATTAACTTTATGTATGAATGTTTTTGTTTTGTTACAATTTGACATGGTGTGCCACTGCTAGTGTTTCATCTGGCATGCATTTGCCCAATCATCACATACACATATGTCACTGTACTTCCTATTGTGCTGGTTTAGATCCAGCTCTGAAGTAGAAGCTAATCTACAGTAGTTCCCCCAAAAGGTGTTCCTAGAACTAATTGCGTTCTCAAGTAAGTGGGCACTTCTGGCTAAAGTTCTAGTAATGGGACTATTGAAAAGTTGTTGTCTTTAGCCGCAAAAGGCACTTAAAGGGCACATACATGACCCCTTTTTTTATATTTAATATAAGTCTTTTGTGTCAGCAGAATTTGTCTGTAAAGTTTCAGCTCAAAATACTCATCAGATTATTAATTATAGCTGATTTAAGTCTCTGTATTATAGCCCTAAAGAGCTTTTTGCTGTTTTTGGGTCTGCGCCTTTAAGAATAGTCCTCCCCGCCCACCGTTCCCGTCAGCGTGCCTCAATCTCCGCCCTCGGCTGCGTCAGACAGAAAGACTTAACAGGAACAGATGTAGCAGGAAGCAAATCTTACTATGTTTGAGAAATACAACAGTAAGAACTTTACCAAAGACTGTTTAATGTGTTTGTTAAGGAGTTGCAACGATGAGTCACACACAAGGCAGTTAGAGATCGTTCACGCACGTACGCGTGCGCGCGCACACACACACAGACACACAGACAGACAGCGCGCGCGTTTGAGCTTTGCACTGCTTTGGCAAGCAAATGTGAAAGGATACAGGTTTATCCACTGCTGTATGGATATCTGTTCTGTCAATGTACACAATAAACCTGATTTAATGTCCACAAACAGAGATTGAAGCGTATTTTTTGCTGACACGCGGCTGTGGTGATGAAGTAAAGCTGAAGTAAATGGCTGTAACTCATTAACATGCACTGTTTTAAACACGTGTTAAACTTAAACTCACTCTTGATCACATTCGATGGTGATTGATGACCTTCACGAACTGAACAGACCTTTTATTCCCGGTTGTTTTGCGCACGCCCTGTCTTGTTGATATGATTAGACGCGTTACTACGGAGAGATGTTAATACGCAGCTGTCAATCAATTCGGTGGGCGGGGGGACCGCACTACTACATCAAGTTGCGGTCGATCTCAAAACCGCTCCAATTGGTCCACCGTTTTTATGCTGTTAAATTGAAAAAAAAAAGGACTGGGTGTGTTTATATCAGCCCAAAATGACCATCTATACACTATAACTACACATATGACTGTCCAAACAGCTTAAAAAGTAGATTTTTCATCAAAGGTGCCCTTTAAAGAAAATCACTTTACTCACCTTTGACTTGTTTCAAAATTACACTGTAAAACTGCTGGGTCCCACACAATTCCTTTATGTTGTCCCAGCACAAATTAACTAATTTAATCATTTTTTTAATTATCTAATTTATGAGAGATAATTTTGAGTTTTTTTGCCATATCAGCTTCCATGGCGGTCCCACTTTATATTAAGTGTTGCTTATATCTGTGAACTTACATGGTAATTAGATGTGTAAGTATTATGTAACTACAGTGTATGTACATACTGGTACATAGTATTTACATGTGTAACATTGGTGTAACTACACTCATGTAACAATCCACTGAATAGTATGTGTAAGTACAAATGTGTAACAGGACATTGGTAACAACACTAAGAAAGTACACATCTGTAACAAGAATTATGTAAGTGCATTGTGTAACAACAATATGTACTTGCAGATGTTTTCCCACTTCCACACCTGTTTGCAGATCATGTTCTTGTGAAAACTGTGTGGCAGAACTAATGCTGCATTAGAAGGTTTCACCTTGTGATACCAGTGTAATTACATAGTAAATCCACAGGAACTGTCCACTCAATATAAAGTGTAAAATGTAAATACTATGTACCAATGTGTACATACACTGTAGTTACATACTACTTACACACCTAATTACCATGTAAGATCACAGGTATAAGCGACAAACTAAAGTGGGACCAAATAGGTCAACAATTAAAAGTCATCAACAACACAAGATAAAATATTTCAATAATAATAATAATAATAATAATAATAATAATAATAATAATGAATAAATCTAAAACAGTTTTTTTAGGGTTTACTTTTGATAAAAATTGCATGGATGGAACAAAAAAAAAGTTAAGAATTGTTGCTTCAACTCATTTTAAATAAGTAGTTTGAACAAGCAGCAAAAGTCTTTTTTTTTTGAGTGCAGTTAAATGTTGATTTATTTTGTTGAACACAAAGGGATATATTTTAATGTTAATAAGATAAAAATTGGAAACCTGTAACCATTGTAATCTGTTGAATTTGTTTTTCTACTGTGCAGAGTTGGGTGTAACACATTCCACGGTAAAATTTTACTGAATTCAAATAACTTTTTTAGGGGAATGCAGGAATGTAATGAAACGCATTTGAAATTTCTGTCATTTGATTACAGTTACTAAAGTCAATGTAATTGCGTTGATTATGTTACAAATATAGTTTGTAGAAGAAGAAAAGTAGCTTCTTTTAAAATCACGTTTTCCACTGCGACGTCTGTTAATAAGCACTCACTTTTAAATTGCTGAAGAACACCAGCTGAAATGGATGCTGACAAGAGTGACGGCTTCTTCAAGTGGAAATACAGACATTTGACTTCATTGAGTGTAAAAACAAAAATATTGCTGTGAAATGTAGTCTATGTCCAGTCTGTAAAGAACTTTCGACTGCTTTTAACTCGATCAGCAACTTGTCCAAGCACTTCAGCGTTCTATGAAAAAACTTGTCACCAAGGTGGACAACGGTGCCCCAAAACACAGTGGTCAAGCTCAGCCTAAACAGTCTAAAATGGATTTTTGTACAGGATTGGGAGTAAAGGTATCTTCTGAATGTGAAGAGAAGCGTAGCTGCTTATGGGCCCGTTCACGTGCTGCGTCTTTTGCACATATTGCGCATGCTTGCATTTTCATACTATAGATGTCAATGGTTACAGGTATCCAGATTTCTTCTAAATGACTTTTATGTTAAAAAACAAAAACAAACAAACAAACAGATTTGGAATAAGTGAATGATAAAAAAAGATGAGAAAACTATTTAGAATACTGTATGTCTTTAGAAAGCTGCTGTGATTAACTGATTATAATTTTTTTCAGTAAATATTAAATTACTGAAAGAGTTGCAGTTTATTTTGTGTTTGTTTATAGGTTTTACATGTTTTAAAAGTAACTTCAATTTAAACTAATCAATAAACTGACTACTTTTTAAATTAAATAATAAGCAATGTAATCAGATTACAATTTTCCAGTAAAAAATCAGTGATTTGTAATCTATTACTTTTTAAAATTAACTTACCCAACACTGACCGTAGATGTTAATGGTTACAGGTTTCCAACATTCTTAAAAATATCTTCTTCAGTGTTCAACAGAACAATTGAACTGCTCTGGAAAAAGTCATGGTGAGTACATGATGGAAGAATTTTCAATTTTGGGAGAAGCATAGCTGCTTATGGGCCCGTTCACGTGCTGCGTCTTTTGCACATATTGCGCATGCTCACATTTTCATACTATGGATGTCAGTGGTTACAGGTATCCAATTTTCTTCTAAATGACTTATTTTGTGTTAAAAACAAAAACAAAAACAAACAAATAAACAAACAAAAAAAACTAATTTGGAATAAGGTAATGATGAGAAAACTATTTAGAATACTGTATGTCTTTAAAAAGCTGCTGTGATTAACTGATTATAATGTTTTTCAGTAAATATTAAATTACTGAAAGAGCTGCAGTTTATTTTGTGTTTGTTTATAGGTCTTACATGTTTTAAAAGTAACTTCAAATTAAACTAATCAATAAACTGACTACTTTTTAAATTAAATAATTAGCAATGTAATCAGATTACATTTTTCCAGTAGTAATCAGTGATTTGTAATCTATTACTTTTTAAAATTAACTTACCCAACACTGACTGTAGATGTTAATGGTTACAGGTTTCCAACATTCTTAAAAATATCTTCTTCAGTGTTCAACAGAACAATTGAACTGCTCTGAAAAAAGTCATGGTGAGTACATGATGGAAGAATTTTCAATTTTGGGAGAAGCATAGCTGCTTATGGGCCCGTTCACGTGCTGCGTCTTTTGCACATATTGCGCATGCTCACATTTTCATACTATAGATGTCAGTGGTTACAGGTGTCCAGTTTTCTTCTAAATGACTTCTTTTGTGTTAATAAAACCAAAAACAAACAAATAAATAAACAAACTAACAAACAAAAAAACACTAACAGGTTTGGAATAAGTGAATGATGAGAAAACTTTAGAATACTGTACGTCTTTAGAAAGCTGCTGTGATTAACTAATTATAATGTTTTTCAGTGAATATTAAATTACTGAAAGAGCTGCAGTTTATTTTGTGTTTGTTTATAGGTCTTATATGTTTTAAAAGTAACTTCAATTTAAACTAATCAGTAAACTGACTACTTTTTAAATTAAATAATTAGCAATGTAATCAGATTACAATTTTCCAGTAATCAGTGATTTGTAATCTATTACTTTTAAAAATTAACTTACCCAACACTGACTGTAGATGTTAATGGTTACAGGTTTCCAACATTCTTAAAAATATATTTTCTGTGTTCAACAGAACAATTGAACTGCTCTGGAAAAAGCCATGGTGAGTACATGATGGAAGAATTTTCCATTTTGGGTGAACCATCCCTTTAAGTGTCAAGTCACACTGGCTTTACACTTCGATTTCTCTTTGTTTTTCATTTCTGACACATGCATGATGACACATTTAAAAGGAAAATAAAGCAAGACTCACTGGTGTGCTTCATGGCTGTTCCCATCACGAGGAAGCTCACAGTGATACTGATGGTGATAAAGATCTGGATCAGCTCCGCTACCCATGAGAGCCGGCTGTACCTCTGTGTTATGATCTGCGGAACAGCACACAACCATGTCAGACTTACACTCCTAGCAACAGATTTCAGATGTGGAATAGTAGAATTAATGCACATGGAAGCTGTCATTCTAGCCGGCCACCACTAGATGACACCGTTTATCTTTCTGAGGAGCTGAAATTGACTTTAAGAGACTGCAAAGAGCATCTAGCACTTGTGTGGGTGTGTGTATGATTCAAATAACACAAAGAAAAAACAAAAACCTTTACATGTACGTACAATTAAAATATTGTGGCATCATATAAATGCAGTATGATCTATAAATCCACAAAAACAACCAAGCCAAGACCAAGGGAGTAATATTTCAGATCAAAAGCGAACCTATTGACATTTAAAGAGCCTTTTCTTCTTCTCACCTTTCTAGCAGAATTAGTTCAGAGGAGCTTTTCGTGTGCTTGAGGTCACATTTACTGTAGAGGTGAAGTTTTAAAGGTCAACACTGCCTTAAACAGATCATTATGCTATATTTTTGGGCCAACGGAACAAAAAAAAAAGGGTTTTGAAAAAGAAAAGGCTGAACTTTGTGCTCAAAAGGGCTTTGAGCTCTGGGCAAAGGCACCGCACACTGAAAAACGCAACATTATGAATTCGAACTGAACTTCTTCCCCCATCAATAAAACAAGATTTAGCTGGAAACAGGTTGTGTGTGGGCTTGGAAATTTGGGTCTCTCCAAGTATAGTCTTTTTTGTCTTGTTCTCGTTGGTGTGCGAGTACCCTGATCTCTTTGTGGTTGGCGGTTCTGACTCATATCTGACATTTCAATCTTTCAGCCCCGTCTCTGGAATCTCAGCCCTGAAATGTACCATCCTTGGGCGCTTTTCATGTGCTTCTCTGCATCGCCTCTGCGTGCGGAGAAATATTTTGGTATTTCTGCTCTCATATGCCAAATCAGGTGCAAAACACTTTGATAAATCTTTGCTATGAAACGGACTAAGAGACAGATTTGTAAACTTTATTTATATCAAATCATTTACGTATATAAACCTTATTTAAAAAAATAAGGCCAAGCAATATGACGGGTTGAAGCTCCTAAAGTTTGCAGACGACACCACCCTTATCGGCCTCATTCAGGACGGTGACGAGTCTGCTTACAGACAGGAGGTTAAGGAGCTGGCTATCTGGTGCAGTCACAACAACCTAGAGCTCAACACACTCAAAACAGTGGAGATGATAGTGGACTTAAGAAGAAACCCCCCTGCTTTCCCCCCACTGAGCATCATGGACAGCACTGTGGCTGCAGTGGAGTCATTCAGGTTCCTGGGCACCACCATCTCTCAGGACCTGAAGTGGGACACTCACATTGACTCCATTGTCAAAAAAGCTCAACAAAGGCTGTACTTTCTTTGTCAGCTGAGAACGTTCAACCTCCCAAAGGAGCTTCAGCCCCCAAGCAGACTGTCTGGTAAAACTCTAGCCCTCTGACAAATATAGTTGATAACCCCTGTACTAGAGGGTGCTGTATAGATTTTTGCTATATAAAATACGACACACTTAGGGTATGTTTTGTGTATGCTTCATATATACATCCTTAAACGTTCATGAGAATGCAGGGCTCAGATCACCTAGACCAGGGATCCCCAAAAATTTCAGGCCTACGACCTATTCTTGGAGGTGGTTATAAATATATAAATGCTGCAAATAACTCCCCACACACACACAAATAAGTCTATACATGAAGAGTTTGGTTGCAAAACACGATAAACGCCATTTTTTGACATTTGGATTTTATTATTGGAAATCACTGTTCAGATGTACCCTTATCTCATACCTGTCAACCCTCCCGCATTTCCCGAGATTCTCCCGTATTTTACAGTTCTATCCCGCTATCATCCCGTAAATGTATTTTCCTGTATTTCTCCCATATTTTCAGTCGTTCTCCGACGGGTTTCAATAAACATTAAAGAGCCGATCCTCCCTATACACAACCCATACCGCCGAACCACAAGGGGCCACCCTTGCTCTTAAATCTGTTGGAATCTGTCTGTGCTTTTGTTTTATTTAGGCATGAAATAAACATAAAAACGGCGGGATTCCCTTTCCTTTTCATTACAGGTGCCGTCGCTCCTCCTATACAATCCTCAAAACAGCCATAAAGTGGTGCGTGACTTTCAGCTGACGCGTCCGTAGTGATAAACAGACGCTGTTTCCCAAACGTATTCTGTACACTCGATTAGAGGCATAGCGAAAGTGGATACTGGGTTTTGTGTTTGTGTTTGAACAGATATATACACATAATTAATAATAATAACATCTAAAGATGTCGATCTTGATGGGGTTTTTTTTCAAACACAACTAATTTTGTCCTAAATGAGCATAAAACTTTAGGAAAGCAATAATGCTTTCATTATAACGATATATGTAAACTTCTGTTTTTTTTTATAACAGTGACACCTCTGTTATTGAATGTAATCAAACAAAAAAATCTAAATAAATGAGATTCATTCACTGCTCTTTATTCATAATGTGTAAGTTATACAGTGAGGAAAAGATAAATAAGATTTGATAACTTGATCCTATTTCTTTATAACAGTTAATTTTAATAAGCCAAACTGTTTGCCAACGTATACTATTGAATTTTCTTTTGTAAATAATAATATAAAAAATTATTGCTGACCGTTTAACTGTTTAAACGTTTAACTGTTTATCTACTGTGAAACAGCTCCAGAAGGACATATTTAATAAAGGGAATTTTTTTTTTCTGTTTTTTGGGGGATGATCCCTTATTTTCACATCCCAATGTTGACAGGTATGCCTTATCTATGTGTGAATTGCAGCCATTAACACAATTTAAGAATGAACATTTTAGACCTACTACAAAATGTATTTTTTCACAAAACGCGATATCCGCTAGACCAGTTTTTTTACAAAGTGCGATAAAACGCTCAGCATCCCCTGGGAGGAGAGTCACCGCCGGCGACTGGAGTTTGCTCATAGATTTAACGATAATATCAAAACAAAAAATATATATTTTTAAAAAGAGGATTAGGCTAACTAAAAAACGTTTACTGTTTAATTGTTGACACTGTATGCGAGCTGTCAGTCACGTAGGGGACAGGACGAGGCGAGCTTATGGTGCGGACTGAAACAGAAACTGCGCCATCACAGCTCCGCCCGCTCCGATCATACATATTTGGTTTTCAGCCGTGGTGTGGAAGGAGCCTCCACTCTTGCTGTAACAAGCTACAACTCGTTTATTTAACTAACTTAATCTTACTTATCTAAATTATAACTAATCACAACTAGTCCGAAGCTGTTTAAGGATGGAAACGATCAACATTCTGCAGTTTGGTTGCTCTGACAGCTCAGCCGCAGGTAGCCTAAGCCAGGCAGCGCAACGGTGCTTTTTTTTTTTAATGCCCACAGTCCCTATGTGAAGAACAAGTACACAGACATATGTACATTGTTATCCGACCTTTTCATTAAGGGAGTGCCCTGGATTACTGGCATGAATTTTTACGATCTATTGATAAATTATTGTAAATTTTCCCACTGATGATCCTAAAGATTTCTTCTAATGTCACAGTGAAGCCTGCTTAAAGCCGATGGTGGCCCAGCAAACGTTCTTCTACAATCAGTCCATAGTGGGGAAGAGTAGACTAAAAGGCACACACTGGCTTCTGAAGCCCATGTGATATTCAAGAAAATAGACAAACACACACTCACGCACACTGATTCACTAGCTTTTCTTAATGGTATTACAGTCGTAGAATTTAGCCTAAGGTGGATATATAGCGTTTTGCATCAAAAAAAAAAAAAAAGTTAGGTTATATTGTGTACGCTCTGGCCAAAACTAACTCAGAATCTTATTATTATTAATCAATCTTGTATATACTGTTCCATATATTTATGAAATATTGTTTTTTTGTTGTTGTTTTTTTAACCAATTTAAGATATTTGACAATGTTAAGATAAATTTGTTGCATTTTGGCATGCTTTTTGACTTATTTATGGACATTAAATTCAATAAAAAATATCCTGGATTTGAAGAATATGTGTCCCTGGCCTTCACTGAGCTCAAGCAAAAGTTTAATGTAAAAAATTGTGAGTGAACTTGACTGTTGATATTTTAAATAATAATAAATCTCGTTTTGCAACTAAACTCTTCATATGCAGGAGCATATTGACAACACAAAAAAGTACCTTTACAACCGTATACAGTTAGTACTGTATTTATTCACTTGTTTAATTTAATATTAAGCTCACCTAACGAGACTGATGGACACAATGTTTACACCAAGTTTATTCTTCATTTAATTTTAGAGACTGCCAGTCCGAGATCATTCTCCATGTTTAGTGGACCGTATTTATTCTTAATGTACACGAGAGCTGTAAAGGTGTCTGAAAGTTTAACTTGGTGCAGTTAAATCAATGTGCTGCAACTGACGCTATTGCTGTGTCATTATGTCATGTAAAGACCTTATTGGTCCAATGGGAGAAAAAAATAAAGTCGATAAAAATTTGAAAGGCTGTTGTTACACTACCTGGAAAAAATCTTGTCGTCTATCTCAGTTTTAAGAGCAACAAATAATAACTTGACTTTCAGTTGATCATTTGGAAAAGTGGCAGAAGATAGATTTTTCTGATGAATCGTGTTAAAAAGCATCCCAATCATCAGAAATACTGCAGAAAACCTGGTGGAACCTGCATAGACCCAAGATTCTCACAGAAATCAGTCAAATTTGGTGAAGGAAAAATCATGGTTTGGGATTACATCCAGTATGGGAGCAAGTGAGAGATCTGCAGAGTGGATGGCAACGTCAACAGCCAAAGGTATTAATACATTTGTGCTGCCCATTACATTACAAACCACAGAAGAGGGCAAATTCTTCAACAGGATAGCACTCATTCTCATACTTCAGAATCCACATCAAAGTTCCTGAAAGCAAAGAAAGTCAAGGTGCTCCAGGAATGGCCAGCCCAGTCTCCAGAGAAGAACCTTATTGAGCATTTCTGGAGTAAGATGGAGGAGGAGGCATTGAAGATAAATCCAAAGAATCTTGAACTCTGGGAGTCCTGCAAGAACGCTATCTTTGCAATTCCAGATGACTTTATTAATAAGTTATTTGAGTCATTGCAGAGATGTACCGTATCAATGCATTCATCCAAGCTCATGGGAGTCATACACAATATGAATTCTTTTTCCACTGCACCATGCCTTTATATTCTATACTGGACATTATTAAGTGACAAGGTCTAAGCAAAGTCAGACCTTCCTGTCTTAATTAAATAATTAAAAATCAAGGCATGATCATATTTTATTTTGGTAAAATTAGCGTAATCTAGAGGCCTTTGCTTTTCATATAATCCACTTCTGATACCAAATGATCAACTAGAAGTCAAGTTATAATTTGTTGCTCCTAAAACTTAAATAGGTGACAAGACTTTAGTCAGTTAGTGCATACATTACATACTTAAATGGAAATATTCTGGCAAAAACAAGGAACATTTGCATTTATTAGAGATTCACCAGCTATAAAGCAAGTCCACAGTATTGAATAACTTATTTGAAATGTAAATATCCTGGCCGTCCCGGGTCAAAAAACAAAACAAAACTCTCCACACTCACCAAATACACAATAACACATTACACTTCAACACCTAACATCTGCAGTGTGACAAAAGATGGCAATGCCCTGTCCATTGTAAAAACCCATTCATTTAGAAGAGCTCTGCTGCCCTGGGTCAAATGGTCTGAAGAAGTTCTGGTCAGTCTTAAAAAGAAGAAAAAAAAGAAATAGCAAATGGAGTGGTATAGGGAGCCAAAATTCCGCAGAGAGGAGACTCAACGCCTCACTGCCCCTAAATTAGATCTCAAATTCTCGCTCATGGCAGTCTCACCACTGGCCCCTCAGGCAAAAGACTGCACATTATTGTTTAATACTTCGCTTGTGTTCTGCTGCCACCAAATACTCTCACACACATGAATTAAAGCACATTAACGACTGATTTAAAGGGCCTATAATAAAAGACTGGGGGAACTTACGAAAGTAAGAATTGTAACCGCACATGCTGACTGACATTTTGTCATTGCCTGTACAGTAGTATTGAATGTCTTTGTCAAGTCATAGTACAGCATCAAAACACTTGGAAAACCGTTTAAACGGTATGGACTACATGCAAGTAAATCTTGTATGTGGACATTTAATCAGCAAAGTCACAGTAAAACAAAAAATAATGTTTATCTTGTGTGTGGACATTTAATCAGCAAAGTCACAGTTAAACAAAAAATAACGTTTAAAAAGATTTCCATTTTAGATAAATGCAGTTCTATTGGGGATTCTATTCATCAAAAAAAAACACACAAACACCAGCAGATCTTGCTCTGTTTCCTGGATTTTTAATTCAGTCAGGAATCTGGGGTGATCCTTTACTTCAAGAATAGCAAACACAGAATAATCATGCCAGAAAACTCCTCAACCATGCTCTTATTTGTAGGCTGGACTAGACTGCAATGCAATCACTTGATGCCTTCCTCATTTTTAAGCCACTTTGGATAAAAGCGATAGCCAAATCATAATATGTAACCGTACAGGTTTGATATTATAACGCACTAGGATTGTTTTATCATTGTGTTAATAAAGTATGTAGTCTTATATTTGTGTTCCACAAACATGCAATGCTGCCTGAGAGCAACAGTTTTATTAAATAAAGACATTTGCTGCATCCCAAATAACACACTGTACACTAATGCACTATGTACGTATGCACTGAAACACTCAACAGCATAGTATATGTATGTAGTGTTGTCCCAAATGGAACACTAATGGCTTTTTTACTAAGCGGAAGTTCAAACCGTTTCCCTGATGACGTTTGACATTTGCAAAAATTGGCGAAATAAATGACCAAAGTACCAAATAATACCTGCCATGAGGTACCCCATTCATCATTGGGAGGTGGTATAATCACTCTCGTGGGAGAATTTTGCTTTCACGATCCAAAATAAATAAGGTAATCCAACATCAGTGCCCGAAAGCTCCACCGCTCTGTGAGTAATGCAGCGACTGTTGAATCCGCGAAGTGTCCATCATTCCAAACTTCATTTTTACCTGCTCAATAAGTGTATCATAATTAAAGTGCAGTTATTATTTTTAGAGTTTTTCGTGTGAACACACTACTTACACTATTTAAACTACAAAATGGCATAGAAAAGTGCATAAGTATATGATTTGGAATGCACCTGTTATTTTTTTTTTTACTTAAAATTAAGCTCGTTTAAATTTAAATTTGATAAATCTATTTGTTTAAATTATTTGTTAAAGACTTTCAGTAAATAGATTTTTTTTTCTTTCTGAATGAAAATGCCAAACCTATGGTAAAACGTTGTCTAATATTTTAATATTTTATATATATATATATAAAAAAATGAGATACTGACAATTTTAATTGATGATCTAATAGGGTTCAACTTGAAGCAGGAAAATCATCACAATTTGTTTTTCCCTCATTGATATCACAGTGCGTAAAAGGTTCAATAAAAATGTTTTTTTTTTTTGCATAAAATAAATGTATAAATATTTATATTCATTTTTAGGCACCCTAATACCAGTGTTTTAACTACATAAATTAAATGCAAATTAACTGTAAGATGTGCTTTGATTGACTATTTTTATTTAAATTTTTTGAAAAAACGTTATCCGAATAAAACATAGTAATATTTTGTAATATTTCTTAAATATTAAAAGGAAATGTACACACACACACACACACACACACACACACACACACACACACACACAGCCAACCCACCAACACATCAACCAACCAACCAACCAACCAATCAACCAACCAACCAACCAACCAACCAACCGTTATCTTCCAATCCATTTGAGTGTCTATTAAGCCAAAAACAACCTCCCCCTCCACCCCTCTCCCCCCCAAAAAAACATGAAAACCCCCCCTCAAACATACATATGTACAGTAGCTGAGGTGACCGGCATGCTCATCTAGATGTGAATTTTTCAAGTCATTAACATTACATTCCCACATCTTGCAAAAATTTGAAATGTATCAATGCAAATTAGGATTCTCATGTTTCTCCTCGCTTTGCCCTTAGGAGGAGAGATTTTATTTATATCCTCGATGCAGTGCATATGAATTTGTCAGCTTGATACACACAGTCTCGGGCAACCCATGAAAAGCGGTTGTCTATGTATAAATAGAAACAAGCAGATGCACTACAAAACCACTGTGCTCCGCAGAGCGTGATCACAACTTTGCTGAAATTCTCAGCAAACTTTGCTGCAGTTTACAAACCACAGGCCTGCCTTTCATTGTGACTAAACCGTTGAGCTTCACAGAACACACTTTGTAAACGGTATGCTTTTAATATATTTTTAATTTGTTGTTTGTCCTTTCATAACCTCATGCCTGGAGCTCAAATATTCCCCAAAAAACACGCTGCTATGAACCTCTGGAATAAACTCGCTCTGAAATAAATTCCACCTTAAACCTAGCAAAGGATTCTGGCAGTTTAAAGATGATTTTAAAGAAACATTCATTCATTCATTCATTTTCTTTTCGGCTTAGTCCGTTTATTAATCCGGGGTCGCCACAGAGGAATGAACCGCCAACTTATCCGGCATTTGCTTTACGCAGCGGATGCCCTTCCAGCCACAACCCATCTCTGGGAAACTCATCCATACATTCTCATTCACACACATACACTACGGACAATTTAGCTTACCCAATTCACCTGTACCGCATGTCTTTGGACTGTGGGGGAAACCGGAGCACCCGGAGGAAACCCACGCAACCACGGGGAGAACATGCAAACTCCACACAGAAATGCCAACTGGCCCAGCCGGGGATAGAACCAGCGACCTTCTTGCTGTGAGGCGAACGTGCTACCCACTCGGCCACCGTGGCGCCTTAAAGAAACATTTTACACACAAATTCACACACACAACCTCAAGTCAATCAACAAA
This sequence comes from Danio albolineatus, assembly GCA_903798035.1. Taxonomy (NCBI): domain Eukaryota; kingdom Metazoa; phylum Chordata; class Actinopteri; order Cypriniformes; family Danionidae; genus Danio; species Danio albolineatus. The sequence continues at coordinate 791,605 of CAIGQQ010024175.1, forward strand.
CAAGATCCAAAAGGTTTAAAATGGACCCTTAAAAGCAATATAAATGTACTCCACACCAGCATTTGTAGACCAAAAAAAAAAAAAACCCTGCCATTTTCAATTTTATCTATACGTGTTGTAAATAATTGTTATGTAATGTACAATATGACCACAGTGAAAAGGCAGAGCTCCAAATACTTTAACCCTCTTGGTGCCATGGAGAATTTTTGACTTAATCTGACATGTGTGCTTTATATGTATTATATACATCAGTGGTTCTTAACTGGTTTAGCCACGGAACCCACATTTTTACTTGGTCATCAATTCGCGACCCAAATTTTTAGGAACTGTAATATAATTTTAGAAATTATAATTAATTTGTATTTATTTGTTAACGTACACAAGTAGTGAGAGAAAAATCATGAGAAAATCAGCAAGACTTACAAATAAACAATATGTTATTGCTGACATTTAACAAAATGTATCAAATTATAGAAATATTACAAAGTAAAAACGACAAACACTGTAAACAGCGGTTAGGGGAAGGAAAGGTTGTTACCATAAACAAAACTGAACTGTTAATAAAACATGAACACTGATCCTGTTGAACAGAACAAACCAAATTGTAAAATGATTAAAATATTCATAACCATTTTTACATCTAATATGACAGCAATTATAAACATATGTTTTACTTAACAGTAATTTGGGAAGATAATAAGATAACTGAGGATGTGCTTTACTGATGTGATAAGAGTTTCAAAGTCAGGGGTGATGAAAGACAGCGCTACCCGAAGATCGTGCTCTATGTACAACCTGTTGCTTTGATTTGACTCAAGCTGCACCAAGGAAGAGAAGCCACTTTCATCCAAATACGTAGTTCTGAATGGGATGGGTTTGATCGCACTCTCAGATCGCGAAAACTGGGAGAGGCTTACTTCACTGAATTTCTTTTTCAGCGTCTTATCACATGACAGTTCCATGAGCTGACTCTCTATGTTGCTCGGCAACGTGACGCTTACCATGTCGATTCCAAAGGGATTGGTTGTCGTGCGTGCATTTTAAAATTAAAGTCCGGTATACGAAAAACAAATTAAAAATTTAACTTTTGTAGTTTTTTTTGACCATACATTTCGCGACACACTGAGAATGTTCCGGCGACCCACTTTTGGGTCGCGACCCACCAGTTGAGAAACACTGATATACATATTTATGGCTAAAATCTGAAGGCAATGTATTAAGCACAAACAGGGCTACAATAATATGTAAACAAAATACATGTACAAATTAGAGATTTGAGAATCCAAAGGGAAAAGCAGGAGACCACTGGAGAACAAAATTAGTATTAAAATAACAGGCAAAAACCTAAGCAAACAGATGGACTTAAATATATAAGAAATGATCAACTCAAATACAAACAGGTGTAAGAAATGAATTGCCATGGCAACTAAAGATTTGGGCCGTTTGAACAAAAGAAACTGGAAACAAGAAACAAAGTCTATGAACAAAACACAAGCAACAATTAAAATCAACAGGCTTGTACATAATTTATACACTTAAAAAAATCTCTATATGTTTAATTGTTCAGCATTTTACTTACTAAACATATATGCATTTATGCAACAGTTCGATGGCATAATCGTGTCTATAAAAAAGAAAATCAAACTCTTTTGTATGAGGAACTACTTTCTTCCACCAGCAGAACCTGTTGCTGCATCACACATCTTTTTAAAGCTATTTTGAATGATTCTCTAACGTACTGTCTAAAGTGATTACAAAACAAGTAATTTTGCTTACATTTTAAGATTACAAGGCTGAACAGCATGAAATGCCATCAATCTACAGAGATTTCCCAGAATTACACTGTTGCAATCGGGAGATCACAATAAGAGCGAAAAAGCCAAAGCAGCGCCAACAGAATATATATTCAAAACAAAACAAAACAAAAACAATTACACTAATGCAGCTGTGAGGCAACGTGAGAGACAACAGTCAATTGTAATATTTTATTGAAAATATACAATATATTTATACACAACATGTGAATATATGTAAGGGATAATCAACGGCTTGCCGTGCGTTAAAGGATTTTAATGCACAACGTGGTGGCAAAGGAACGTGGAGGCCTCCGCGAAGTGCATTAAAATCCTTTATCCTTGATTATCCCGCTTATTCCATGGTCATTCGCCAAGGTAGGCCTAAGTTTTAAAGTTTAAAATAGTTTTCCTGTTTGCAGTGCAATATTTGTCCGAATTTTTATTAATTTATTTTGTCAGTTTTTTACATGTTAGATTTTCTAGTCCCTCCGCTGAATCAGCTGTGACAGGCTGACAGGCAGACAGAGAGACAGAGAGAGCATGTGCGTGCTGTTAATACCTGCTAATATTATTAATATTAAGATGCGATTTCATCAGTCTGATCACAAGTGGACAAATCAGACAATCCCAGTCATACGTTTTTTTTTTTGTCTTTCTACCACTTCTCTGATGAGGGAGGATCTGTATAATAACTGTTTTTCCCTAAACATTACCTTTAATACAGCGAAAGCTGGCATACCTACAGTTGAGCAGAATTTCCATGATTTATATTTCACAATAAACATACAAATCTTATAAAAGGCGCCATATCAATTAAATACGCATTTTCAAGTCAAGTGTATTCTAGAGTCTTTGAAGCAAAAAAAGTTTATTTCAGAAATCTCTGCTGTTAAATATAGGTACATTTTGCATAATGAAAAAAACATATCAGGACAGGTAAGAGAACATTCTGCTTTATTTATTTTAAACAAAAGCAATCAGCCAAACACGCAGGATCAGTGTAATTTTAAATTATTTACGGTCATAGATTAATTATGAAACTTATCTTTGTGATCTACCAAAAAAATTAAACCTGAGAAAAAAATAATAGGTTCAAATGTCCAAAGACTGACCGTTAGATACTTAGATAATTAGCCACTAGACATTACTGACAGGGTATTCGAGTGTCATGGAGTGTCAGAATGTTTTGGGACCTCTGTATTGGAGTTATGATTATGGATTATATTGACTAGGATATTAAAAAGCTTTGATTCAGCATTTACTTTTACTGCTGTCACTTTCTAGTGTGCACGCCCAAACGGCAGATCTGTCTGTGTGAACAGGGGTGCGCAAATGAACAAATCTACATTTGCTGGCAGGGCTACTTATCAGAATTATGGGAATTGTAGGCCAGACAAATTTTAATTGGATAAACATTTATTCTTATGGCTGACCCAGAACATAAAAATACATCTAAATTAGGGCTGTCAAAATTAGCATGTTAACGCACGCCGATTAATTTGAAATATTCAACGCGTTAAAAAAATTAACACATTTAACGCAGTGGCAGTTTTTTTTTTTATTTCCTGTTGTGGCCGACGTGTGTTCAGGGCCGGCGCGTCCATAGAGGTGACCAAGGGTGGCAGAATAGTGAGCAAACCCCCCGGACACCTACCCCCTCCCTCCCGGTCCCCCATTCATCCGCGAACCGGTCACTTTCTTTTTCACTTTCGGGTTGAGGGCGGCGTGATCACCGTTCGCCTAGAGCACCAGTTCAGCTTGTTCCAGCCCTGTGTGTGTTTAATGAGCAAAGGAATATGGATAAAGGATAATATGGATCCATGTAAATGTACCCAGTGAAAGTGCCAGATGATGTCACAAGCTGTCAAAGACAGCCCATTCCTCTCTAAGTTGATTCCAAACACCCTCAAATGTTTCATTAAGTTTGACGTGTTTCCCTACACGCAACTTTTGTAAAAAAAGTCTGCTTCTGCTTTGCGTTGCTGTATCAGAATCCTTGCTTGAGAAATACAGCCATACATAAAGAACCGTAGTCGTGCGTGGTGATGATCTGAAGGGAGTGCGCTGTACTGCACTCTCTCGCTCTCTCTCTGTCTCTGTGTGTGTGTGCGTGCGTGCGTGCGTGCATGTGTGTGTTGTCACCCGATAATGTCAACAGACAGGACTGTCTTTTAGCAACTGGCTAATGTTAAGGAGGACTAAGCAAAAATTGTTCTACTTTATAATTAATGTTCTCAACTCGCAAAACAACTTTACAATGAATACAATTGTTTGTATTCAATACTTTATTTTTTTTCTTTCAATTTCCATATGTGCAATGCCTGTATTTTGGATTTTTTTGTAGTTCACTTAGAATCCAACATGGAAATATTTTTTGTTTGTAATTGGCATGGATTGTTTTAAAATTCAAATGGCACTTACATGCCTGTGTTTTTATTTCTGTAATAAACACAGCTTTTCGTGATTAATCATGATTAATCACAAACAAAAGTGTGATTAATTAGTTTTTTTTTTAATATAAATTGACAGCCCTAATATAAATACATATCGATCGTTTACTTTATTCATTACAATGGGAATGTGAAAAGACTTTCAACCAGCACAACAAAAATTGTTTCTGAAGACAATCACCTACTGCACCTTTAAGAGTGCACATTACATACGAGTTTGTTGAATCAGTCTAAGTTGAAAATACATAAATAAAACCAAAAAATAATAATAATAAATCACAAAACAGACCTCTCAAGATCTCAACCATAAGAAGAGGGTGTCTACATTTTGCTAATTTATATTTCAGTCTATTACTTATATAGAGCGGCTTTGAATTAGTGTCATGCACAAGGACTACTATTTCACTCCCACTGAGTGGCTTTAGTTCCCTTTCGCTTGCAAATAGTTTTAAAGTTCTCCTTTTGTGCACCATGGAAGAAAGTACGCCACAAAGGTTTGGAACGACATGAGTAAATAATGACCTTTTCATTGCATGACCTTTTTATGAATGCAAGAAACATTTCTTATTTAGAGGTCTGTAAAATTTAAGAGCCACATAGGGGTGCAGAAGAATACAGGGAAAGCTCTGTGACAAATATGGAGTGTACAGAGAAGATAAAGTTTAAAATGCATCAGCAAAAACACATTTTCACTGTTCCGGCACAAATTTTAGGATTACAGAGAAGTGCAGCGTTTCTGATCTCACCCTGACTCAAAAGGAAATGCCACCCTGTTGAGCTTTGGTGTAGAAACATTTCGCCAGCAGCTGTAGAAACCAACGCCGTTTCTTTAACAAGTGTGAGATGACCTTTAGATTAAAAAAAAGAAAGCATGTCCTGTTGACAGAAACCTTTATCGTTAATCACTCTGTTTGAAATTTCCATTAAACAGCCATCATTTATATGCCATCCATTCTTATCGCTCGTGTTTAAACGCATTCAAATGACATCTTAAAGGTTCAAGTTCAGAGCCAAACTCAAGGTCGGTTTGAAGCTTTGAAAAGATAGAGCAGTTGTGATTGATGGCAGTTGTGAGGTCAGAGCCAGCTCATCATTATGCTAATCATCTCTAAGACAAAAGATCCTCGCCATTGATCCTCTGTTCAAACACAGCGGTGGACAACGACTCGACAAATTTACACTGTAGACGTGAACGCTGAGCTGAGAGATGTGGAGGAATAAGAGCTACAGTACTTCCAGCAGAGAATCACTTTCAACAATACAATAGAAGAATACAACAGAATGTGATAGATGGAATTCTCCCAGACATACTTATACAGACTGAAATATAGATATAGAGACAGAGACACAGTTATATCAATAGAACGAATGATAAATAAACAGAATAATACCAACTATAACAGACAGACAGATTGGTAGCAGATGGTTAGACAGACAAGAATAACAGTCAGTCAGTCAGACAGACAGACACATAGAACAAATTCAGATAGAGTAGCAGTGCGATATGGCACACTGGTGGGAGGCGTGCATTGTCCCTTGAGTCCCAGCAGTGACGATATACAGCTTTTTGAGACAGACAGACAGACAGACAGACAGACAGACAGACAGACAGACAGACAGATTAGATAGATAGATAGATAGATAGATAGATAGATAGATAGATAGATAGATAGATAGATAGATAGATAGATAGATAGATAGATAGATAGATAGATAGATAGATAGATAGATAGATGGATAGATAGACAGACAGACAGACAGACAAAGGCATTTGACAGACAGTCAGACAGACAGACAAGGAGAGACAGACAGATGATGACATACAGACGGACGGACGGACGGACGGACGGACGGACGGACGGACACAGACAGACAGACAGACAGACAGACAGACAGACAGACAGACAGACA
>CAIGQQ010024175.1:803783-815292 GCA_903798035.1 Danio albolineatus
ATATATATATATATATATATATATATATATATATATATATATATATACACACACACACACACACACACACACACACACATTTATTCCTGCAAACTATTGACATTTTTACTTGAATAATAAATATCAGACAAGTGTAAACAAAAACAAACATTAGTTTGACTCAAACACATGCTTAATAAATCCAGTAAATAGTCGAACGTGAAAAGTCTCCCAATTTCACATCTGAAAATAATTGATTCAATATATTTAATCAAAATAGTTTATATGTCTCCTCTTTGATTCCATGAAAAAACTCATGCAAAAAAAAACATCAACTACAGTAGAACTCCACAAATATAACATTACTTGACAGATATGACAGAAATAATGTTACATGCATACAGTAACTCCAGTTTAATCTTATTACACACTTAAAGACCCATACAAGTAAAAGAAACCCCTCCTCTTGTATTTTCAGAAAACTTTAAGATATTCCACCGGGAAATTCAGTCTTGTCAGCTTGTACTGACCAGCTCTGACAACTCTCTTCACGAACATGTTCATTTGGTTGCCCTGTCAGCTGTTTTTCTGACGAGTGAAAAATGTGCTACATCTCCTGCTCCTTCCTAATGCCATCATGTTTTGTTTTCTGTCAGTTTCTCCTCCACCTGTCTTCCCGTACCCGTCATTTCCCCTTTCAGTGCCTTCAGCTCTAGGGATTCATTGGCTCAGCAGTCTCATATGCATAATCCTTGTGTAGCTCAAGACAGACGAGCTCCCCAAATTACATCAATCTCGATCCTGGCCGCCACTGGCTCAAGAACATTACCTGCTATTAGCCTACGAGAGCCCTGTCGGTTAACTAGCATGCAAATGAGCACTTCAAAGTTTGCCTAGCATGTCCGGGCACGGGAAGAACAGGGTTACTGACCTGCAGTCTCGTTCATGCTGCATCCTATGAGGAGGATCTAATATATTCCTGAAGATGAAGGCTGCTGAGGCAAATAGTGCTGAGTCACCACTGGGTTCAAAAGACTGGCGCTATTTGAATATGGAACAAAAGTTCAGTTTTGGGAAGGAACTTCAAAAGTTGTCTTTTAAGTTTTCTTAAGGTAAAAGAGATGCTTTTGAACAGCTGAAATTGCGGTGGCTGTCTTAATCAGTGCTGGTGCAATTAAAGCAGTTAGCTGGGTGTAACTGTAGCTGGCTTAAAGGTTGAAATAAAGCACTCCGTTAAGTTTACATTATTTTGGTTTCCACTTTAATGGAAATATACATATAACAAATTTAATTAATGTGACCCTTTAAAAGAGACGGCATCTTTTACTGACGATTTTAGACCTAGGGTGCCACCATCTTGTAAAGTTGCTGTGTCTTACGTCACGTAGTTGGTTTTGTTCCCTCAGCTGAACAGTTATAGTGACTGAACACAGAGACTGCAAAGCCTAGTGCAAATACAAGCACTAGATGTGTGTCTACTATAAAAATATATTTATTCATTTTTTCCCTTTTAACTCATTTAATGCACTTTGGTCCACTCTTTGTATTAAAGAGCCCCTATTATGGGTTTTTGAAAATGAGCTTGCATGCAGTGTGTAACACAGCTCTAAGTGAAGTGAAATGTCCAGCTGAGGCTTAAATCTGAAAGTGCACAGTGTTTAAAACTATTGATTCATCCATAAAAGATTCGACTCATAGTTCCTCAAACGAATTGCCGTGCTTACGAGTCTAGCCGTTTCGGCATGACGTGAACATGAAACATAAGCCCCGCCCATTTGTGCGTGCGCAGCCCCGGGAGATTCAAAACCCCCAACCCTGCCCACAAACAACAGCGGCGAGCAAAGGTTGCCAGATTGGGTGGTTTTGAATTTGATTGTGCAGGTAAAAACCTTTTGAATAGGGTTTGGGCTGAAATCAGTCAGCTCCATCTGGCAACACAGAGAAGAGCACTGTGCTCGGCCGGATATTGGAAGTGTGCAGATGAACCAGAGATGAGACTGTGAAGAGTCAGTGGTTGAGGTTTATTTCTGCAGAAAGGCCTCAGCATTATAGCCCAGCCTTGTGCTGTGTTCCCTCTGAGAAGTGCTTCTGAAATCTACACGCTTACAACGGAGGATTCGGAGAACCGGGACATTTCCTGGCCTGCTATCCAACAAGTGAATGCGTGCGATTAAATCGGTTGCCTCATTGTTTTCTCTAGCTTGTAAATGATGCATTTAACTGTGTTTTGTAACTTGTAACCGCTTGTAGTGTATCTGGTTAACTTGTATTCTCATCGCGTCTAAAAGCACGTTGTAAAGGCAACGCGTGCCGCTTTGTTTACGGATTAAAATGTGTTTGTGAGCTTGCGTTTCACTGCTGTTTGTTGTTGCTATGGCTACATCAGCTCTCCAACACACGTGCGGCAGTCCTGTTTCATAATGGTTCAGCTTTTGCCGCTGTGTGCATTAATACTGAACGTGTGTCGATGTTTTTACTTCTGGTTAAGAATAGAGCTGGGAATATGCTGGGAGACCGGGGGGTTAGTTTCGGGGGTGAGGTGTCTGAAATACGGGCGACTCCCAATAAAAACGAGTATTGGCAGATATGCTCATGCACACACTTTGACTACTTCAATATTAATAAGCCGTGGTGGGCATTCTCTCCCGCTGAATGATGTCGACCAATCGCAACAGACTGGGTCATCGGTCCAATCAGTGCAGTTTAGCATCGCACTAAGGAGGAGTTTTGGAACAAATGAACGATTCATACAGGAGTCGCTCGGATAATGAGGTAAAAACAAATGCATATTATAAGACAATGAAAGTGTTTTTTGACCATGCATGCATATCAGCCTGCTGTTGGAGACCCCCAAAACATGACCCTTTTGAATGTATAATAGAGGCTCCTTAACTAAGAAGAGTGAAGCTTTAATTGGGAAATATGTTGAAATTATTTGGATTACACAGGAAACAATGCAGATTTTTGTTTTCTATAATATTAGGTTATGCCTTTAAAATTTGAATCGAATTTAAATTTTGCTCATCTTTAAGAATGAAATTGGAAATTTAGGTTTTAGGCTACACTGACAGCTCAAGTTTCTAAAATAAATTAATCAGTTAATAAAAAAATGCAAAGGAATTATTCTAATGTTAGTCATTTAGAATATTCTAAATATGTGGCTGCATGAACAAGATTATTTTATGAACAAATAATTTTTATACAAGGGTTTTGCACATGAACTCCGTCATTGTCACCATACATATGTCACTCTCTATGGTCCTCTCACAAACCAATGACAAGTAGTGAATCCCAAAGCCAGTTCAAACATAATCCCTTTTACACAGTGGAAAAGAGACCTGGACAAATGCATACATTACTTTTGAGAGACATTAGATTTAAAACAGAGCCATATTTAAAGGAATAGATCATCCCAAAAAAATGAAAATTATCTTCATAGATCACCCTTTGTTTCAAAACTCTATGAGTTTCTTTCCCCTAAAACACAAAATATTTTTTTATGAAAGTTGTAAACCTTGACTTCCATGGTATTTGTTTTTCTATGCAAGTGAATGGTTACAGGATTTCAGCTTTCTTCAAAATATCTTCTTTTGTGTTCAACAGAAGCAAGAAACTCATAAAAGAGCCACTCAAGGGAGAATAATCAATAAACAAATTGTGGGTGAACTATCCCTATAAGATCAGGGGTCTCTGAACTTTGTGCGTCATTTAGGCAGATGCTGAGACTCAAGAGACGGCACAGACAAAAGCAGGATACCAAAGGATTAAAGACAAAAGAATGAGAAAGACAACAATTCACTTTAAAAAAAGGTATAAAAATTAGACTTAATTATTTCATGATAACTAAAGCTGAATGTATGATTTGGGAGGCAGAAACAATCCAAAACAGGTATAATTGGAGTCTTGAAAAACGCCCCTTAAACACATACAAACATAGCATAGATTTTTGTTTTGGAAAAATAAGAGGGTTGCTAAATCAGCATCTGCATTTCTAGAATCATTCATATGAGGCAAGAAGGTAAGATAACTGAGATATTAGGCCTTGGACCCAGGATTCAAATTAACCAAGTAGCCAAGAATGCATAGAGGCATCCCTGCTGCACATAACTATACAGTGATCATTTATAAAACTGTCAAATAAAAAAGAAAATGGTTTATTATTTTCAGTCAACCAAGAGTTATCACTAAACTTCATTGTGAACAAAACAATGTTAATCAGAACCAGATGAAAGCATTAGAAACAAATAACTACATCCATTTATTCAGACAACATCAATTAACTGAACGTCCATACTGCATGAACAGAAAGGATTATTCCCTAATCAAAGTACAATAGTGGTAGAAAAATAGCTTGTAAATATGAGCTCACAGAATTCTCAGGTCTCAAAAATCCCCACAAAAAATCATACTAAAACAGTGGAATCATAAAGGGTCAACATCCCAGTCTTACCTTGTAAATTCATGGTCAGGTAATCCATAAATCATCTTCATGAGGAAGACAAAACAGCCCTAAAGATGAAAACTATCAAAAACACGTCTCAAAAACAGGTAGTCCTCCTGGCCAAACTATTGCTGGTTAAAATCAGGTAGGCCTCCCTTCCTTCCTCTCATGAGTTTTATTGGTGGTTGTCAACTTTTAGGTGCATTACTGCCACCAGCTGGTTGGGAGTGTGGGCCATGATAGCATCATAAAGCATCAAAAAAAGAAGAAAAAAAACCACAACTTTTATCAGGCTTTTTAAATCTAATTTAAACATTCTTTAAAAAATTTTTTTTTAGCACTTTAGCACTTTAACCAAATTAAAATTGAGGTAGGCCTTCCTCTTTACAGGTGCACGGCAAAATAAAAGTTTGGAAAACTGCAACTGCGAAAGTGTCAAAAACAAAGTAGCGTGACTTTCAACCAAAACAACATTTATTAAACAAACAAACAAACAAAACAATAAAATCATAATACAAGACATATCAATATTTAAACTATTTTTAATTAAAGCTGGTTTCAAACAATCCAATGAACTTCAAAATACTACTAATAACAGACTACAGCCATCAACACGAAGACTGATGCAGTTATAATAGAGAGAGATTAACATTAGCATCTCTACTAATAGTGAAAAGTATAAAGAGGTCATGAATTGCATTTCATTGTACTCTTCTCTGAAGATCACTAATAATGCTAATAGGATTTTAATGTAATATGCTACTTTCTGTCCTGTTTTATCCCCATCAAAGCACACTAGTTTACTACTGCAGGTGGGGCAGATTGTACATTGGTATTATTGGTAACATTTTAAAAAAGTAAACAAAAAAAATTGAAATTGAGTTCAAAAGTGTGAAATAGACGGTTGTGTCTGACAGCCAGTGTTGTGCAAGTTACTTCAAAGCTGTAATACATTACAGATTACTTGTTACTGTTATTTAAATGTAATCCCATACCTTACAATATTACTGTCTCAAAATTGTAATATGTTACATGACTACATATTACTTTTTTAGTTACTTTCACCAACATAACTACAGAATTAGAACTGAACATTCTAAAATGACCAAACGTACTGCAGAGCATTTTACATCCAGTAGAAAGTTCTACGATGTAGCAGAATGACTATGAACTATCCAGGCTACTAACAATACCGTATATAATTGGCAATGTGAAGGCTCAAGACAATGCAAGAAAGGATGACAGCCAGAATCACAAATGATCTAAGTCTGTTAAAAGTATGGTAGAGGTAAAGTGATCATCTGGCAATATCTCTAAATAGCTTGACTATATTCAAATTAGACACTACAGGCCTATATGTAAACTCCAATGCTATGACAAGATGTAGATTTTTTTTCTTATTGTTGCCATTTTTTTATTCACTTTAAATTTAAGTGGCTCACAACACAAAACTGTCATGCGCAAAGTGAGCGTGATGAACATAGCTTTCTCAATATAATGCCTGTGCACCGATTTCCTGTTTGTGGACAAAACTGCTTGCGAGCTCTCAAATATACGCTGCTCGCACGCAAATTTCCTCACGCTCTCTCAAATATGCACTGCTCACGCACACATTCTTGCGTGCTCACAGTACGCTGCTCGCTCAGTGAGATTATATGCAGACTCACAATGTGTGTCTTGTGTTCCTTCTTCCTTTTGTGCTTTTTGATATGATTTATATTGGTCCACTATTATTAATAACCAAAATACTAAAATAGACTTACATATACATTTTTTATATAATAATAAACCAAAACATTTTTGGCTGTGTGTTATATGATGAGATATTTCTAGTTTCCAACAATTAAAGACACAGAGAATAGATGTTGAGCGCAAAGAATACATTTTATTTTTTAAAAATGTGCACCATACCAATCAAATAAAAACAATAAAAAAATATGTAACTAACGCAAGCATAAATGTTACTAATAGAATATAGAAAAAAACTTGATAAGGTATTATAGCCTACTGTACTATTTACTCTTCAAATAAATAAAATGTGGTCTTCCACATTGTTGATGAGATTTTGGAGAACATTTTCCCTGTTGTCCTCTTCATTTTGAGGAAAAGCTGTTCCACAGGGCCCCTGAACACGTCTATTGGCATGTACTGTGTTTTGAACATTACTATAGTAAAGTACTTCAATTAATCTGTTGTGGTAAAACTATAGTTGCTATGGTAACACAACAAGTGAAATATAAACAAATTACCCAGTGCTGTAGTTTTTTTCTTACAATATTATAGTGTATATTATTCTACAATTCACCACACTTTACTGTAGTAAAACTACACTTTGTATTTCATTTCATCATTTCACTATTCCTAATATTGTAAGCTGAAGCATTTATTAACAAGTTGAAAATTATACTAGCCTAAAACATAGGCAGTGTACCTAACACTCAAAACACTAGAATTTATTTCAGAATTTACCTCAACCTGTAGGTAAAAAGTGTAGAAATATCTCTGTATATATAGTATAAGATAATATAATATTTAGAGCAAAAGCACAAAAAGAAGAGGTTACACAAGTCACAAATTGTGAGTCTGCATCATCTAACGGAGCGAGAGCACATCATCCGCACGTGAGCAGCCGTGTTTTGAGTGCACGCGAGGAGAAACCGGCGCGCGTTCGCTCGCTCGTATTACATGAATACGTTTGTCAGTAAAAATAACACCATATGTACTTACGTCCATCTCACGAATCAATTTGCCGCTTTTCCGCTGTGTGTTAGGGCTTAAAACATTACTGCGCACCGGGCTGAGCCAATCGCCTGAGACCTCGAGCTCAGAAGCTGAAATCACTCCGCGTTCAAAGTAAAATGTTCCAATAGCCAGAGGGAGATGAATGACAACACACCGCGCCGCGTATATGCACTAACCACGAACAGGAAATATAACTGCGCTATTTTTATTTGTTAATCTCTTGCGGGCGAAAAGTTTGTTGTAACGCACGCGTTACTGAACATGTACCGAGTAAAATATTACTGAAAATGCATTAGTAATGCCTTACACTACTGCGTTACAGGAAAATGTAATACATTACTGTAATACATTACTTTTATAACGCGTTACTCCCAACACTGCTGACAGCCTACACTCTTCAAGGATGGATGCTGCTGAGAGACAGGTTAAAGCACTTTGTACGCAATACATCATCAGTAATTACAGACGAAGCAATAGTGAATGCATAATATAAACAGTTACTCACATTTGAGTGATGCAACATATTGTTACCTTGGAATTATAAGGTTCTATCTGCGTTCTGAATAATTTGGAGATATTGTGCTTCAAAGTTTTTGCTTTCCATAGCAAACAGTATGTGTGTAACATTAGTTTTTTTTTTAAATAAAAAGTAAACAACTTATAAAAAACATCCCATAATGTAAATAAGTTGTCAATTAATAAGAATATGTCAATAACTAAATTTTGACAAACATGTCAGACAGAACCTTATAATTCTAAGTGACAACTTGTGTTGGATCAAATGTAGTCAGCAGCACTCAGCAGAGAATTTTCTTTTATTAATTAGCACCGCAGAGCACATTGAACCTCTTTAATGTTTGGTTTTTGAGTAGATTTGGTTTTATCTGTCTTAAGGGTCAATTTTGGGGAAATTGAAATAAATAAGCTTTCCATTGATGTCTGGATTGTTATGATATATACAGTAGGACAATATTTGGCAGCAATCCAACTTTTCGAAAGTCTGGAGTTTGAGGGCTCAAAAATATATAAATATTGAGAAAATCACTTTTACAGTTGTGCAAATGAATTATTACTAATGCACATTACTAATCAAGGTGTCACAGTAGCACAGTGGGTAGCGCGGTCGCGTCACAGCAAGAAGGTTGCTGGTTTGAGCCTCGGCTGGGTCAGTTGGCATTCCGGTGTGGAGTTTGCATGTTCTCCCCGTGTTTGCGTGAGTTTCCTCCAGGTGCTCCAGTTTCCCCCACAAGTCCAAAGACATGAGCTATAGGTGAATTCAGTAGGCTAAATTGTGTGAATGAATGTGTATGGATGTTTCCCAGTGATGGGTTGCAGCTGGACAGGAATCCGCTGTGTAAAACATATGCCGGATCTGGCGACCCCAGATTAATAAAGGGACTAAGCCAAAAAGAAAATAAATGAACGAATAAATGAATGAATGAATGAATGAATGAATGAATGAATTACTAATAAAAAAAACAGTAGGGTATTTACAAAATATAATGGAAAATGATCTTTACACAATATTCTAACGATTATTGGCATAAAAGCTAAACTGATCCTTTTGAGTCATCCAATGAAGCATCCGTCTACTGCCAAATTCATGTTTTAATACATAAAATCATTAAATGTAACCAAATAACAAAATGAAGAGAAAGCAATAAACTAAACAGTACATAGTGCATGTGTTGAATGCTCAAAACTCTGTATACTTTAATATCTAACATTATTTAGAGTATTATTACAGTTTTTATTTATAGTATTATTTTCATTTCATTTTATTTATAATTTTTTTACAGTATTATTTTCTTTACAGTATTTAACTGTAATATAAACTATTTTACTAATAATTTAATAATTGAACTATTTTTTCAGTAACAGTCAGAACAGATATGCAGTATGTGACTGTATTGGATTGTGAAAATTACTGTATATATTACAGTAAATATGTACAAATCTTTAAATACAAAATTCTCCATTTCTGCTATATTTGATTTACAGCAAGTTACTAGCAAACTGCTCCCAGTAACTGCAGATTCCACAGGAAATTGTTATTAGTGTGAGAGCAACACGTTAAGTGATCTTTAAACGTTCATGAAATCAACTATGAATGTGTAGTGTGACCAGTGGTGGAAAGAGCACTGAAAAATCATACTCAAGTAAAAGTACCATTACTTGCCCAAAAATGTTGTGCAAGTAGAGTAAAAGTATCAGCTGTAAATATTACTTAAAGTGAGTAAAAAGTAGACCTGTCAAAAGTACTCAAGAGTAGTGAGTAGCGAGTATTACACTGTAAAAAGTTGATGCGTTTACAGAATGTTACGTTTACACATCCCTGCACAAACAACATGTGGTGTATTTAAGGATCTTCCTATTTTTGTTCGTTCCTTCCAACCTTCCTTCAGTTATTTGTTTGTTCTCTCCTTCCTTCATTCACTCGTTTGTTCCCTCCTTCCTTCGTTCACTCGTTCGTTCGTTTATATTTTTGTTCCTTCCTACATTAGGTCCTTTTGTTTATTCATTCGTTTGTTCGTTCCTTCCTTTCTTAGCTTGTTCAGTCCTTCCTTGAATTCTTCCTTCATTCGTTTAGTCCTTCTTTCTTTCCTCCCTTCATTCGCTCATTCTTTCTTCCATATTTTTGTTCCTTCCTTTATTAGGTCCTTTGTTCAGTCGTTTCTTCCGCCTTTCCTTCCTTGTTTTGTTCAGTCCTCCCTAGAATCCTTAATTTATTTGGTTCTTCGATCCCTTCTTCCATTCCTTGTTCGGTCCTTCCTTTTATTTGGCCCTTCCTTCCATTCTTCATTTGTTCCATTTAGTGATTGTTTAAGGCTGTGTGGTGAAATCAGTCATCATACAGTCGACATCCATCATTTTCAGTGACATGCAGTCTATAAAAAGTCTCTGGATCATTGCGTGTAAAGATTTTGGACATCTTCTTGGACATTTTTAATGTTTCCAAAAGGTTTTCTGCATTTATAAAGCGCCCATGTCTTGAGGTTGTTCAGTATGATGTGATTTACTTTCTATGTGTGATTTAATTAGACAGGAATCACAGGACTGATCTTTCTACTTTAGACAATGACCATAGACAAGAAAGAAATAAAGTAGTGACTGCTGGTTGAAGGAAAGTAGTGGAGTAAAAGTACCGATACTGCACTAAACATGTACTCAAGGGAAAGTAAAATTTTACCCAGTAAATTACAATTCCTGAGAAAAACTACTCAATTACAGTAGTTTGAGTATTTATAATTAGTTACTTTACACCACTTATTGTGACTGAAGCAAACTGACTTAGCCTACTTAATAAAAAACATACCCATGTAGTGATGGATTTTACTC
Source organism: Danio albolineatus (assembly GCA_903798035.1). Lineage (NCBI taxonomy): Eukaryota > Metazoa > Chordata > Actinopteri > Cypriniformes > Danionidae > Danio > Danio albolineatus. Next base: position 814,285 of record CAIGQQ010024175.1, read on the forward strand.
AGACTTAAATATGCCACATAATAAAAGAACAAAAACTCTGGAATCTGAAGAAAAAAGCCCAGGATAGACTAACACATTCTTGCCCTCTTCCTTGAACTTTCCTTCCCCCTCTGGTATTGATAAATACTCAGATGTGAACGGTAACGAGGTTTTGCTCACTATCTTTGATAAATTTTGATTAAATTCCAACAGATGAGTAAATGTTTAAGTAACTGGTTATCTTTAACAAAAGAACAATTCATTGCTCTCACGGGTTATTTAAAGAGAGGGAGGTCTCAGGGTCGCAAGTCTGTATCCAGCTCGGCCCGTAGTGCAGAGCTCTCAAGCTCAACACTATGTATAAATTGGGCTTCCCTCTATACTCTGAGATTTATCTTTGAGAAACTGATGTTGTGCATTTACTTCCGAATTGGTTTTTACTGTATTGTTTGATTCTGTAATTGGCATGATGCACTGTCATCTGGAAAATAAAGTGTTAAGCTTTGATGCATTCTGAATTCTCCTGAAATCTTTTATATAGATTAAGTGGAGGCTGGTGCTACCTTGATCTGTGTACATGATATCTAAACGAATTGCACAAGACTGTTTGGAGCAGTCAGCACTTCAGCTCGGACACTATTCGATTTCTGGTTATCGCTGATTTAGCAATTTGTATGGAAATGACTAAGTTAACTACATTTTTTGTACGAGTGAGCAGGAGGCAACTGGACTAATTGGCTATTAGTTAACCATGCATCTTCTGACTAACTTCGTAATGTCAAGATCATCTCCATAAGAAACGTAAACCCCGGGTCATGAAAACTCAATGGGTCCCTAATGATTGAATAACTGAAGAGTATGGGATCGGATATAAATCAAAACTCTAATTTGATTTATGAACGACAAATGTGACCCATTTCTAATTAGAAATACAGTCTAAATTTGAAGGTCGCCTAAAATTGGAGTCAGATTGAATTCGTAGTTGAAAAAAAAATAAATAAATAAATAAATAAATAAATAAATAAATAA
>CAIGQQ010024175.1:820292-840292 GCA_903798035.1 Danio albolineatus
ATATATATATATATATATGTATATATATATATATATACACACACACACACACACACATATACACACTATTAGCTGCTGATTCAGTGAGACCCAGCCTTTTGTGTGGAGGACGAAGTTTTTGGTCAGCTAGGAGATAAATCTGACGTGACCCTGCACAAAGCATGCTGATCATCTGTCCAAGGGAGACTTGACATAAAATAAACAAAATAGATGCATATACACAACATTACATTTCTTTACATAAAATTGCTATAAGGCAAAAACAAAGGCGGCATGATCAAGCAAACTTATAATAGACTACTTGTGTAAACGATGCTATTATGGTTTTAATCACTTTTAAAGTACACTAATAAAACATTTAGATTACGTTCTAATTTTAAGGTTAAGAGGTAAATCACCTGTTCAAAAATCAACAGTTTGGTTCTCTTGACAGATTGACCAAAAGAGGTATTGAGCTTGAAAATGACATATGAATAATAAAGTTTGTCAACATAAAATCAGGCTTAGACAAAAATGGTCATATGTTAGGCGCTAAGAGTTAAAGGGCCATGCAACCCCCTGTCTCAGCGGGGTGTTTTCACACCTCTAGTTTGGAAAAGCTCAGGAAAGTGGGTGTGTCCAGCTTGGTTTAGGTAGGAGTGTCGGGGAAGGGGAAAGAAGGAAGGTTTTGCATAAAATAGGAGTTTCCATTTGTGCACGCGCTCATTTTCACAGAGGCACAACAAACACACAGATGCAGAGGAGAAAGACAGTGACTGTGTTTACATGAACGTCAGTAATCAAATTATTTGCCAAATTATTAATTTGTTGACTTTAACGGCTCTTTCACTTTAATCCAGTAACATTTCTTGCATGGAAACTGACTAACTTCACCATCTGAATAAACAAACAAAGAGCACAGATCGCGTACTTATCAAAGACAGGACAATCAACATAAACTGCAGCTGTGTATTTTTTTAAAAGAAGATGAGTGAATCCGCATTTCACCATTTCCAGATGCGGAAAGCTCTCAGGTAAAACATGTTCCTTACAAATGCATTTCTGCTGCACGCATGTGAGAATCCAGCTGCGCTCTCATAGTGGGAAATGAAAACAAAACCTTCGTTGCAGCACATAAGCACAACTCTGACGACCTGTGTCTCCAAACAATTCATCTTCTTCCACTTGTTTTGGCAACACAGCGTTGCGTCTCTCTGCCGTCTGAACACTGCAACAGGTACAAACAATCTTCGAAGCGATCATGAATATTAATGAAGTTGTGCCGCGTACACAATAGAGCGCGCTGATTGGTTTGAGCCAAGTCTTTCTCATGAGTTAATGCCACACACTCAGAGACATCACGCTGCACTGGCCAGTACAAACGTCCACTCTCCACGCTGGAATACAAGCATGGATCTCATCGGCATGACGCAGCTTCAAAAATTCGTTTCAAACCGAAAGAACGAATTTGCTCTAAATAACGAAAAAATATATATATTTTCACTCTTTCACGAAATATATGTGTGCTAATAGTGTTTATAGCAGCATGGGACACATATATGTCTGTCAACAGCTCAAAAAATGTGTTTTGGTGTTTTGTGACACGTAAAGGGGGTAAAGTTTAAAAAAAAACAACAACAACAATTGCAATAAAATTCATAAAAGTTTTCAAGCGTATGATTTCTTTTTAATGCATTCATTTTAAAGTACTGTTAAATTTACAGTTTACGAGATTGTCAGATTGTCACAGACATGCAAGGGATAATCTAATAGATATTTGCAGTGCGTTGAAGGATTATAAATGCAATACACGGAGGTATAGAACCACATGACGCAATTTTTTTGTTACGAAACATTAGAACTCCCAACTTTGAATCTGTCAAAGAAGAAAGAGCACGAGAGATTCTGTGCATATGTAAAGACAAGAGCATACACTGTAATATCTCATAGTAACATATTCGCTACCTCTTCACAAACATTTCTAGAATTTTTGCCAGTTAGTTAATCCCCATTGGCACCCTGATGAAACATGCGGCAACTGTCACTGAGTTATGGTTATTGGTTACCATATGCTTAAGAATTTTAAATGTACAACGTAGAGGCCAAGAACCATTCAACGTGAAGAGGATGTAATAGACAAACTAAAACTAGCTTTGTTCTTTACAGTGCAATATTTGACTGAATTTTCATTAGCTATGACATGCTAGATCTCTCAGCCCTGCATTAAATCAGCGGTCACAAGTAGAGAGTGCATGAGAGAGGAATTGTATGTGTGTTTGTGTGTGTGTGTGTGTGTGTTATTGTAAATTACAAGGGAATATCTAATGGCTCATATAATGTGTAGCTACTCTTGGCAAATATTTTGGAGTTGGCTGATCTCCCTTGGCTCCTTAGTGAAGTACATGTCAGTGTCATCAGGATTACGAAGCTATTTAGAGGCAAAGACTTCAGAATAAACTAAACATGTCACTCCTAGTTTTGAATGGGGAAAAGTGTAATGTCAATATGGTGAATAATGCCTCACTTTCTAGTTTAAAAGCTAATCATTGATTGCCATAGACTGACAAGGGCTTAGACCACATTTGTTTTTTGACAGTTTCTGCAGATGTTGTTTACCCTCTGAGGTCAGCAAATGCACTGGAATCTCAGAATCTCATGCTTTGCATCTTCACAGACATGAAAAACCTCTACTTTTTAAATGCAACAACTACACTTCAAAACAAATGCTCTCTGGTTTTGTCATTTGCATAAAGTACATTTCACATGACAACCACACTCAAACACACACAAGCTTGTGAAAAAAGCAGCCGCTGCATTTTCGGAAGAGATTTGTCATCAAGACCAAGTTGTGAACTACTTCAGAAGAGCAGCAAAGGATGATAATGTACAGTAAAATGGCCATAAAGGAGGTTGGTGTTGTTCTCTTCGAGTGTGCATGTGTCACGATCACTAGCAATCTCCACTGTCAGAGATCGCTGGTTCACACATACACTTCCGGGAACTACAGAATGCTAAGAACTACAACTCCAGTCATGCAGCGCACACACACACTCCTGCTCCACATCACGACTGACTGCATACACACCACCGGAGGGCCGTCAAAGACGCGTTGTAGAGTCACTTTACAGATGAACAATACTCTGCATGGATGTGTGTGTATGTGCTGCTTATGTAGTGAGTATAATCAGTCTTAGACAGCCCTCCGGTGGTGTGTATGCAGTCAGTGTGTATGCAGGAGTGTGTGTGTGCGCTGCATGACTGGAGTTGTAGTTCTTAGCAGTCTGTAGTTCCCGGAAGTGTGTGTGATCGATGGTGATCGTGACAGCATGTGCATTAGATTGGGCATTTAGAAACTAAAGAGATGTGTGAGTCATTGATTAATTATATTGGTGATTACACATATGAAGTTTAATCGTAAGCTGGGCAAACAGTTTTAGAGAATTTGATGTTTCCCTATTATTCCCCAACAGAATAATGAGGCATTTCAAAAACGGCCGGTGAGTGAAATGACTTTCCTTAAAAGGACTTTGATAGAGGTTCCGGGTACAGTAACTGTCATTGAGTTACTATGGTTAATTCAACTGAATTCATGTTTATTTCTATAGTGCTTTTACAATGTAGATTGTGTCAAAACAGCTTAACATAGAAGTTCTAGTGAATTGAAGCTGTGTCAGTCCAGTTTCAGTTTAGTCCAGTTCAGTGTGGTTTAATTTGCACTGCTGGGAGTCTAAACACTGAAGAGCAAATCCATCAATACACAAGTCTCAAACCAAGCAAGCCGGTGGCAATTAGTTAATACTTGAAAAAGGCTCATTTATTTTGAACTGGGATTAAATCTGACTGGAACTACCAGTGCATTAAATGATTGAATTGCCCACATTCCAGCCAATCAGAATCTAATTTTTTTTTTTTTTTTTAACAAAGTTTGTGCTTTCACACTTGGTTCAATTGCCTAGACCGTACCCAAGTTCGATTGTCTCCCCTTGCCACATTCTCGGTTGGTTTGTGTTCACACTGTCTTTTTTCCTTCTGAACCTCGGTACGCTTGTGTCAACGAGCTGTTTTTTTGTGTACAGCTGTTGCTAGGTGACGGCCACAAAAGCAAAGCGCCAAAATGGAGACGTATGCATATCACGTTTTTTCTGCTTTTATTGAATCTTTGGTTTTGTTACCAAAATCAAAATACAGAGTGACTTGCGTCTATCTGCCACAATGTATTTAATTATTTTTTTTAGTTTTTAACGTTCAAAACATGACACGATGTCTGCAGAAATCGTTTTTGGAGGAGACAAGCATACATTATCATTGTTTGTACTGGGTCATTGCAGCTTGTCGTCAAGGTAGGTGACACACACACAAATGAACGTTATGAAAACTAAAGATTGTTGTACAGTTGGTGGTTTACTTCCGTTATTTAGTACAATTGCATTCATGTAACAAGTGAACCGTACCACAAATCATGTGAACCGTACCCCAGACCACCTCTTTCAGGCGGACTCAGGTATGGTTTGTGGGATAGTTCAGATATCACGCTCACACTAGTTAAAGTTTACAATAGCTTAGTTCAGTCATCATCTTCAGTAAAAATCTTGGGGGTGATTTTTAATAGCAGCCTGTCATTTCATGGCCAGATTTTAAGCATCTGTAAAACTAGAATGTTGCCAAACTTCGGCACATGCTTTCGATGTCTGATACGAAAAAGCTCATTTATGCTTTCATAACGTCTCGATTAGATTATTGTAATGCGTTACTAGGCTGCTGCCCTGTTGGCCTAATTAACAAACTTCAGCTAGAACAAAATGCAGCTGCTAGAGTGCTTTCTAGAACAAAGAAATATGATCATATTACTCCAGTTCTTTCAGCATTGCATTGGCTACATGTTAAATATCGAATAAATGTTAAAATTTTACTGACTACCTACAAAGCCCTGAACGGCTTAGCTCCCCAGTATTTGAGAGAGCTCCTTGTGTATTATAGCCCATCACGTCTTCTACACTCCATTAATTCTGGACAACTGATTATTCCCAAAATAACAAAATCAACGGTAGGCGGTAGATCTTTCTCACATCTGCACCTAAACTCTGGAACAGCCTTCCTAGCACAGTTAGGGAAGCAGACACACTCATTCAGTTTAAAACTAGATCAAAGACACATCTCTTTGCATTAGCATACACATAAAACACAAATGCTGTTGGAATACAAATCCTCTAAAGGATTGTTAATCTGCATTATTAATGGCAACCGGAGCCGGGAACACTTCCCAAAAGGCATTATAATTTGAATGGCATCTGCGCTTATGTTAGTCAATTTTTTTTTCATTATTCCCAAGGTTTCCATAATCCTGGACTATGCCGTATCCTGAGCAGCGGCTGTGGTGGTCATGGAGGAGTGGAGAGCATGAGACTGATCCCTGTAAGACCTCAGCGACAGACGAGTCCTCGCATGTTCCTGAAGGGCCAGCCTGTTCACCAGCCGGTGACCCCCACCTGCGGCTTCTCTGCGATAGACCTCCAGCGTTCTCCAGCCTCCGGCGCCTAAACTGCAGCTCTGCACAGGACGTCTGGCCATAGGAGAAATGGTCGTGCCCAACTGAGCCCGGTTTCTCTTGAGGATTTTTATTTCTTCACTTTCGCTAATTGGTAAACATTTTTCCTCGCCGCTGTCACCACTGGCTTGCATGGTTCGGGACTTATAGGGCTGCACATCGATGGATTAATCTTTAGCGTTTGGACTCTCAGCAGTGGATAATAAACCACACTGAAATGAACTAAACTGAACTTCAACTCTGAAAACTGGACTGACACTGTTTCATTTTTTAATAATGCATTTGAAGCTGCTTTGACACAATCTATATTGAAAAAAGCGTTATACAAACAAAGGTGAATTGAATTGAATGAAACGTACCGTACTCAGACGTTAGACGAACCAGGGTGCGGACTAAAAGTGCTAGTGTGAAAGCACTCCACCAGCGCATTTCAATAATTTCCACAGGACAACATATACTGGAGCAAAATGGCAGGAAAAAAATGTTTTTACTAAATTATTGATGAAATTGAATAGAAATACACAATTTATAGAAATGTCGTCTTGGTGAACAGTAGAGACCACTTTCAAAATCTCTTCCAGCTTTTCACCGAACATATGAACAGTTAATCATAATTAGAAGGTAATGCTTGTATTATCATACTGCTATGATAAAGGATATTTACATTGCCCTCTTCTTTAAATTTTGTTCATATTGTTCACTGCCCCCCAACCCCTACATATACTGCACTATACAAATTCACTATACGGGGAATTGTGAATGAACGAGTAATTCTGGACATAGCAATTACAGCGTCATTGTTGGATAAACTAATCTCTCCTGCCCATTACAATACAATAGGCCGACAAATTAGCCCAAATCATGACCTGATGGAAGGGCTTCACAGGATAATCAGTGTAGTTTGGTACCAGTGTTCTGCTCTTCAGCTTTATTCTGTGCAGGGCGGCAATATGCGACTGTCATCATTTATGACTCATTTCACCATTCGAGCACACATAATATGTAACACGATTAAAAGTGAGAACAAATAATCTGAATATCTGTTCTGCGTTTAAAGTAACTCCTACACGACCACCTCCTCAATGAATGTGCTGCTATTGACCACATTTTTTTTTTGTCTAAAGTAAGTGGTGAAATAAAGTGAGAACATTCTTCCCACACACGTGCACACACATTTTTAAAAGGCCACGAAACCCCCCAGTCTCAGCGGGGTGTTTTCACACCTCTAGTTTGGAAAAGCTCAGGAAAGAGGGTGTGTCCAGCTCGGTTTAGGTGGGAGTGTTGGGGGAAGGGAAAGAGGGAAGGTTTTGCATGAAAATGGCAGTTTCCATTTGTGTATGCGCCCCTTTTCACAGAGTAACAACAAACACACAGACGCAGAGGAGAAAGACAGGGACTGTGTTTACATGGACGTCAGTAATAGAATTATTTACCAAATTATTAATTTGTCGACTTTAACGGCACTTTCACTTTAATCCAGTAACATTTCTTGCATGCCCCAGTGACAAATGAGACGCGAGAAACTGCTAAGAGTGCGTTTTTAATGGAGTGTTTGGTACCGTGCGGCGTATGAGAGAAATAAAAAAACCCTCCGCACCTCTCGGTAACTTATGCTCTCGGTAGGTAGAGTCAGAAAGCCGTGTGTGTATACACTATCCTGTCACAAAACGTGGCGGTGTTTATATATTTACACTCAGAGGGCTATAGTCTATATTACTGTAGTGATGTTAGCGTGCTGTACACTCAGTAACAGTTCTAATCACTCTGACTGAGGTCTGTCTATAAACACTGAAACAGTACTGCTGACGAAACTAACTAACTTTACCATCTGAATAAACACAGATCGCATACTCATCAAAGACAACATGAACTGCAGCTGTGTATTTTTTAAAAGGAGACAAGCGAATCCGGATTTCACCATTTCCAGATGCGGAGAGCTCTCGGGTGAAAAAAAAAAAGTTCCTCAAACGCATTTCTGCTGCGTGCGCTTTCATAGCGGGGAAATTAAAACAAAACCTTCGTTGCAGCACATAAACACAACTCTGACGACATGTGTCTCCAAATTCTTGTTCTTTCACTTGTTTTAGCAACACAGCGTGGCTCTCTCCGCTGTTTGAACACTGCAACAGGTACAAACAATCTTCGAAGCGATCATGAATATTAATTAAGTTGCGACGCGTACACAATAGAGCGCGCTGATTGGTTTGAGCAAAGTCTTTCTCATGAATTAAAGCCACATGCTCAGAGACGTCACAATGCACTTGCCGGTACAGACGTCCACTCTCCACGCTGAAATACATGCATGGATCTCATGGGCGTGACCTAGCTTCAAAAAATCGTTTCAAACCGGAAGAATGAATTTGCCCGAAATAACGCAAAAACAACCAATTTTCCACTCTTAAGCGAAATATATGTGTCCTAATAGTGTTTATAGCAGCGTGGGACACATATATGATTGTCAACAGCTCAAAGAATGTGTTTTGGTGTTTCGTGACCCTTTAAAACAACACAAAACTCCACTTACAAATTCAATACAAAAATACAATATAAATTAAATAACATTTTAAACCACAGGCATTTTGTAAAAAAAGAAAAAAAAGAAAAATAATGTAGACTGTAGGGGTCTATCTATTAGTCCAATGACGGAACTAAGAGCAAAGGTGAAGGTTAAATGTGTGTTAGCTTTTTCTAGTACATCTGAAAATAAATATTTTTATTTGTTAGAATTTATTTTAATTTGTTTTTAGCTCCGAATTTAATCTGACTCCAATTTTACCTGATCATTTAATTTTAAATGTGTTCCTAATAATGAACTGATCACGTTCATAAATGAAGAATGAATTTAGATATTTTCTATATTAAGTAATAAGTGGACCATGTGCTTTATTCACATAAGATTCTCACTGTTTAAGTTATTAGAACGTTTATTCTACTCCCAGAGTTAAACAACCACATCATTTACTTCAGGAGAGAATTGTGAAATAACTGGTTATAAATCAAGCAGCTCTGATCTCTGCTGCAACATAGTGATGCATATCTTCCATCATATCAAATAACATGATCATTATTAAGGCTTTTAATGATGAAATACATGTTCTTGCATTGATTTGAGAGCTGGAATATCAGATTTTTTATTTATGTTTGTGAACATTTGCAGAAAAGAAACAAAAAAACAACATATACATAAATCGTAGAGGCTGTGATGAGTCTTACATTTGACTTGAAGCCATAGAAACTTTAAAAAACGCACGAGGGTAAACAGAAATATTAAAAACTTAAGTGTGAAAGGTTTAATCAGCAGAGTAGTCTTAACCATATCAATATCAGAGTGTTGATGTCCATGTAAACATTGTTGATCTACATCTGGATTCAGTACAAAAAAATAATTAACAGCAGTAATGCCATGTAAAATTCTCCACTGTAGCTCATTAAATTTTCTAATCATTAGGGCTTGCATAGTCTAGTCGACTAGTCAAGTGGTCGACTACTTCAACCAGTAGTCGGCGCTCTCAGAAACAATCGACTACTCGTGCGTGCATTTATAAATGACATCAAAACGACAAACGTATTCAACAAACACTACGATCCAAGGTTAAAGCCTCCAACTACAACTGAGGATTAAATTCAAGATTGTTTACATTATCAACATGAACACCACAGGGAATCCTCTCCAATGGTAGTTATGTAATGAACATCGGTTTCCTCCACTATCCATCTAGCGAAATCATTTCTTGCAATCCCTGCCACCAGCTAACGAAGTGAAAGAAATTTTCAACACTGTAACAAGGCAAAGAGCAAGCCTGCATCCCTCTCACGTGGATGGGCTTGTATTTCTAAATGCACACCAGCGAACCACAAGCTTGACCAAAGAGTGTCTGTATAGCTAGAGGATGAGAGCGGGGATGACTTGTGTTGCTTATAAAGTTGGATGAAGTTAGATACTATTCCTTATTCCTGTAGAAAGCAGCATACATTTAAAGTGAATAAATTGCAAGATGCGCTTTATATTTATAGCTACATTGCTGTTTTTTGTCTCTGACTTTTAAATATGAAATACATTTTCTCATACATTATGTCTGCATGTTAAAATATCATGCAGTCATTTGTTTGTTTACTGTGTCTACGCATATTTTATTTATTATTTTAATATATATTTTTTATTTAAAATTTTATTATAATTTATTTATAAATACTTTATTTATTATTTATTTTCTGTTTTGCTTTATAGGCTATTGTCACTTGTTGAACTATTTCTTTTCTGAACCAAAATAGTTTTCATTTCTGTTATCACTGCTGGAAGCTTAAATATTAGAGTTTTTTTTTATATATATATATATATATATATATATTTTTTTAAATCAGACTACTTGCATAACATACTTGCGCGCACATGTTCGTTTGCATAATCTTCATGCCGGTTGAAGTAGGCTAATATATTCGTTCATTTTGCTATTTTAACTGTTTGAACGTAGCAGCTGTTTTATGATTGAACGAGATTTAGCCTAGCCCAGAATAATTTTATTAATCTTTTAATTAGTTTTATGAATACTGCTTTATGAATATAGTTTTCAAGATGCATTTTAGGTTTCGGGTGTGGCTATTTTTACTTTCTATAGCCTACATTAAACACATAATTAAAACGTAATAATTATATAATAAATAAAGCAGCTTTTTTCTTTTTTTTGTGTTATCAATATTATTTAGGTATTTTCAATTTCAGCTTTTTATTTAAGCATTATTTATTAATTTAGGCTATTTAGTGTTTTGCGGGTCAGCTGTATTGTTGACGAGAACTATTTTTGTCTTTCTGAACTGGTTTAAGTAAATAAGTTTTACTTAGTTCTTATTACTGCTGAAAACATGTTAAATAATAAAGTTACTTTAATAGCTTATTAAAGCATTAACCTACAGGATGAAAACAAGTTCGCTTCACATACAGGAAGCTTATGACACAGATGTTAAATGACAATGTTGCGTGCAGCTTTTTAATTTTATATTACTCTGTAACTTAAAGTAACGTAAAGTTTTGTCAATTTATGTGGCCTATGAAATCGATGCATTCAGATAGTAATTAATAAACTGTGTATTGAGAAGCATTTCTTTTTGTGTGTTTTAACTAGTAGCTTGAACCATGGGTAGTCGAGCAACTTGAGTATTGTTTTGAAAAGAAATCGATAAGCAGAAACCAGTAGACGTGCAAGCCCTACTAATCAATCGTGGAGAAAGATGCATAAACTACAGGTCAAACCGCTGGAAATATTGAGATTGCATACATTTGATCACAAAAAGAGTCAAATAAAATAGTAAATCTATTAAACATTATGACAACATCAAAGACAGGAACTCCATTTTTTTTTTTACAAGAGCATTTACAAATATGACCAGTATAACAAAATATATGTAGCACTACTCTTTGAGCAACCTTGCTGTCACATGCTTTCAGCTGCAGTGCTGTGTTTTACAGGTACATGCAAGCAGCTGCTACACTTTGAGGGAGTGGAAAAACACCTGTCAATCACGTCAACTAACTAGAGACTACAGTGACTGGCTCCCCATGGTAGGGCAGGTTTGTAGCCGCACACACACTCTCAAACACTCAGTGGTGGATAATAAATACACCGCATGATAGGAATTAGAGGCAGGCTAATTATAGACTCAATATAGTGCAGTGATGCTGCTCCTGTACAGCACGCCTGTCACACGACAGGGAATGAAGTGCACTCTGGCTGTTTCAATCATTTGTCTTGAACATTCGCTCACTGCTTCAAAACCTTGTCTCCTTACTTGTCTCTCTCTCCTTGCTGGGTGACAGGTAAACCATTGTGAAGAGACCACACACTATTACGTTTGTTCCTGGTGGTTGCTTTCTTACATAAAAACAGCTTTGTGATTACTTTAGCAGATTTATTAGGAATTAAGTGCCATCCGACATCTGTTATGAAAACTGGTGTCAGCAATATTTATGCACAACCAGAAAGATGTGGGCGAACTGATTTTACAGTACATCAATTTTTGATTGAAACTGCTGTATTTGGTTTATTTTCCACCCTGTTTACACTTGGTATTACAGGAGTAGTTCACTTCCAGAATGGAGTTTTTAGTCAATGGTTTATGAGGAAAACATATAGTAATAAAGAATGTAAAAAATAAATAAATTAAAATAATAAATTAATTATAATAAATTAATTATTATAATATAAAATATAAAATTTATATATTATCATTTTGGTCACACTTTATTTTGATGGTCCGTTTGTTGAATTTAAGTTACACTGCAACTAATTCTCATTAGAGAATTATAAGTAGACTGTTAGGTTGGGGTTAGTGTAAGTTGACGTGTACTTGCAAAGTTTCTTATGATCAGTTAAATGTCTGTTGAATGTCTGTATCAACAGTTATTAAGCAGACAGTCTACTAATACTCAAATGGACCATCAAAATAAAGTGTTGCCGTAATTTTATATAATATGTCACAGATTATTATTTTTCTTCTCTTTATTATTATTATTATTATTATTATTATTATTATTATTATCATCAACATCATCATTATTATTATTATTAGTGTTTTGTGTTTTTGATATTAATTGATATTTTGTTTTCTTTGAGGATAACTCCGCCCTGCACCTGTGGCTCATCATGATTGTCGGCCCTTTAAAGAGCCACAAAACCCCCCTGGCTCAGCTGGGTGTTTTCACACCTACAGTCTGGAAAAGCTCAGGAAAGTGGTTGTGTCCAGCTCTGTTTAGGTGGGAGTGTCAGGGGAGGGAATGAGGGAAGGTTTTGCATAATAATGGGAGTTTCCATTTGGGCACACGCTGATGTTCAAACAAGCAACACAAAAACACAGACGCAGGGGAGAAAGACAGTGACTGTTTACATGGACATTAGTCATCTAATTATTAGCCAAATTATGAATTTGTTGACTTTAACGGCAGTTTGGCACTTATACTTTTATCCAGGAACATTTCCTGCATGTCCCCCGTGATGAACCAGGTGTGAGAAACTACTAAGAGTGTTGTTTTAATGGAGTGTTTGATACCGCGCAGCGTAAGGGAGAAATAAAAACCCTCCGCAGACTATCCTGTCAGAAAATGTGGCGAAAATTCTACACGAAAGTAATTGTTTGACTGTAGTGTTTACACTCTGAGAGCAGAATTTACAGCGGATCTTTCAGTCTTTAATATTGTGCAGATATTAACGTACTGTAAACTCAGTAACAGTTAATCATTTTGACAAAGGTCTGTCTTTAAACACTGAAAGAGTTAAGAACTCTACGAACTGCGAACTAGCTACGAACTAACTTTGCCATCTGAATAAACAAACAAAGAGCACTGATCGCTTACCAAATCTGTAGACCAGGACAATCCACATGAACTGGAGCGGCGTGTGTTTTAAAAGGAGACGAGCGGCAAATCCCGATTTCACCATTTCCAGATGCGGAAAGCTCTCAGGTGAAAAAAAAAAAGTTTCTTACAGACGCATTTCTGCTGCGCTCTCATAGCGGGAAATGTAAACAAAACCTTAGTTGCAGCACATAAACACAACACTGGCGACCTGTGTCTCCAAATAATTCTTCTTCCACTTGTTTTGGAAGCACAACGTGGCGTCTCTCAAATAACGCAAAAACAACCAATTTTCACTTTTTAGTCAATTATATGTGTCCTAATAGTGTTTATAGCAGCGTGGGACACATATAAAAAATGTGTTTTGCGGTTTCATGGCCCTTTAAAAGCGGAAGCCGATTGTGCGTCTGGGTGTGGTTCGTTGTTTTCCAGTGCATGTCTGACTGATACTCCCGATCTTTACTCTGTTAAGAGCATGAACCATACTTGTTGAGAAGCTCTATGCATCTTGTTGTCCTGATGAAGGTCTGATTTCTGTGCGCATCTTGAGGAGCCATGCTGGTGTCGTTGCTCTCTTTATTTTAATCTTTGTTGATCTATATGTTTTTCTTATGTTTTATGTTTTTGGATGTTTGTTTGAGTAATTATTTGAGTAATATTGTTATGTCAATTCTTTATATTTTATTGCCATTTTACTTTGATAGGACACAGTCTTTTGTTTTCAGTCTCTAAATACGAATTGCATATTTTCTGAGTTGCCTGTCGTTTTATGTTGCTAACACCTCCCTAGATGAGACTTCACAAATTGGGGTTCGTAACAAACATAAAATGAATTAATTATACTGAATAAATTATGATAATATGTCAAATTTACAGTAAGCGCATAAAAAACAGCAGCTGTAATAGTCAGAATTTGACTGTTAAAATATGGAAGATATATTTAATATACGTATACAATGTTACTACTCCAATATTTTGAAGTTCCTACACCGTACCATTGCAATTCAGACAAAAACACAGCCAAAAGCTGGTGTTGATAAGAAAGTCACGTGAATTTTTCAAAAGCATATAAACATACTAATATAAGGAAGCTGTTTAGTGTCATTCACACAATTGCTAAACACCACAAGACACTAAAGTAATGCAATTAAGATTATTTTCCAATATTAGATGTAACATAAAACCAATGCAAGAGAAAAAATAAAAATCGTACAATAACCATAGTGATATTAAACAAAAACTGTGTAAAAAGTGAAATGTCTTACAGGGAATTCTGCGAAGATAAATGTACAGTTATTCGCTGTGTTGTAAGGAAACAGATTCTTAACTGATTTTTACAATTGAGCACATTTATGTATCTTTCTACAGTTAAAATCACAGCCATTTTACAGTAAAGCAAAATAATCAGTATCTTCTTTCATTAATGTACTTTAACCAAAATGAACCTGTCTGCAATCTGCAATTAGCTCTGGGGTGCAACTGTTAAAATGTGGTTAAAACGCACTTACAGGGGTGCCACTATGGGGGAAGGGAGTTAGGATGATTCTAAGGGCGTACTTGCACAATGTACAGTTGCTCTGAACCTGGCCGAAGCACGCTTGTCTCTTCTCCCGTCTCCCCCAACGACCCGCACTCATATTACTTTCGGGCCTGAGTACGCTTGCGTCATTGATGATGCGCTGTTCAGTTTAAGAGAAGTGCACTCGCTCAGCACAGTGGACATTTCTTTATATCGTTTTAGTTGTTTGATATGCACTGACACGCAGTCAAATATTTCGCTGAACAGATCAGCCACTATTGACGCTCATAAACAATCATAAAGTCTTGCACTCACACTAAGCATACCGATACTGAGCCCAAGTGAACCATGCTCTGGCACACCTCTTCCAACAGGGCCAGAGCTGGTCAATTGAACCGCGCCTGAGCGCAATTCAGAGCACTCTCACTTCTCAAACGATCCGTGAAATGGGCCTGGGCACGGTTTGGATAGCATAGTATGAGTGCACCCTTAAAGTAAATTAGAGACGAGACTCTAATTAACACTAATGCGTTTTCATTTTAAAACGCATAAGTTTTGCTATGGTTACACTATCCGTCCACACCCCGCCGGAGTTTTCGAGCCCCGAAAACGAAGCATTTCGGAAACGCTGGAGAAGCCGTTTTCATTCTAAAGCGCTGCTGCTCCGTCTCAGTGTGGATGGGGGAAAACGGACACATTTGAAAACGGAGGCGTTTTGGGTCATTGCGTATCCTTCCCTTACTCGTCAAGCCCCTATCACATGACTACAACGCCACCGGAAAACGGCAGACCAGCCTTCACTGTAAACAACATGGACAGAAATGGGAGCGTTGTTTGCACTATTGTCCGTTTTAGGCGCCGTTGTGCAGTTGAACTCTTCCTCTTTTTACTACAACAGCTGCATATATTCGCAAGAGGCAAGCTATTGTTTAAGCACTCGCTAATTGCTTGCGTTTCAAGCAGCGTAAGCCCTGTTTAGAACGGCGAGCGAGACACATGCTTCCTGTTTATAATTGAATGTGCATGCCCAGAGTGCGCGAATGGTCACGTGATATACGTTTTTGGTGGAGTAGTGTCTACAGAGATATGTTCAGAAACGCTGGGTGAAACGCTAGTGTGGACGCGGAAAGTTTTCATGCTAAAACGCTGTTTTAAAACTAAAACACACTAGTGTAAACATAACGGGGCCTCAGATTGGTTAAATGCATGTTACCTCCAAAACACTAATAACTCATTAAGAGAATAAGGACAACCCATTTAGAACATCCATTTTTCCATCATTAAAAGTGTATTTGGACACCTAAGCCATTAGATCAGTGGTTCTCAAGCTTTTTTCTCCAAATACCACCTTGGAAAAAATTGTCCCTCCAAGAACCACCATAATAACTGGTTTTAAAGTACAGTAGCATTGTGGGCCTAATTTAGCAGCTACAACACTGCACAGTTAAAAAACGAGGCAGAACAATTCTTCCATTTAAGAATATTTATTATTGTCAGCCCCTTAAATAAAAGGTTTAGCCTATTAAAATCAATTAATTGATCACATCGGAGTTACTGCACGCGTCAAAGGGTTAAAAGTGTGTTCATTTTTTTACTTTAATTATTCAGCGATTCCTCCACGTACCACTAGAAGGAAGCTTGTGTACCACTAGTGGTACGCGTACCACAGTTTGAGAACCACTGCATTAGATTGTTCAAATTCCAAGCATCTTTCGACTATCGTCACTGTTTACGTGGAGGATGCAAATGCACAAGCACAATATTTATATCAGACTAATGTCTGCACAGGAACACTGTCTGAAACCAATCTGAAAATATTGGAATTCATCTCTTTTTCTCTCTGCTTACAAAATTGTGTCATATCCATTGGGTCACTTGAGCAGTGCAGTGTAAATATGGCGTGAGACAGACTTAGTAAACAACCTAGAATCATCCTGGCAACCACTCCAAACAGCAACATTCATTTGTCAGACGATTTGCTTTTAATGTTGTGTATTTATCATTTAAATTATTCATTTATTACCTAGCACTGCAGTTAACCATTACCCAGAGAAACTCTAAATACATGTAATACTTCTTCTTGTCACTTTTTGTGGTACATGCTTAAATGCATATTTAAAAAAAAACTCTTCCAGCACATGAACAGCTAGCCACTAGATCATGCACATTTTTATAACAAGTAGAGCTGGAGTTTTTCCTCACAAAAGCTCCTTGTTATACAGCACATCTCTGTGAGGCGAAGCATGAAGGTTGCGCTCAGTGCAATGCAAATGTCACAGGGAAAACGGGGACGTCAGAGCTTGAAAACGTCCTCAAACGAGCGTGTGTTCTGCCAACCCAAACGTGACAGCATAAAAAGAGAAATGTTTACTAACTAGGGTGGTGAACCCCCCGCCGAGCACCCTCCTTCCTCAGGCAGCATGGCACTGCTCTGTCTATGGCTGGAGCTGATGAAAAATACACCTCATTTCTGTATCGTTTGCTTCATTTTTAACCTACTGTTTTGAGAATGAACGATAGGAACGAGGTGATCATTACAGCCATCATACTGCAAATAGGAAAGATTGATTTGGACGGCAGCCAGAGAAGCTACGGCATTACATAAAGTGGAAATGTATCAACTGCTCGAAAACAAATATCCAGCTGATGTACCCGCAGTGGTGGTTCTAGACCACAGTAAGTGGGGGAGCAGTCAGGGGCCACTTGTGCTTTTAGTGGCCACACTTTATCAGAACGAAACTGATAAAATATGATAGGTGCACAGGAAAAATAGTCCAACAACACTGTTGAATCACAAATATGAAAAGATGCAATCCCACACATTATGGTTGCATGTTAAAATATTAAGATGTATTACTACAGGCACACACAATGGTTCCGTGCATTGAACTTAGGGCTGGACATTTAATTATACTTTCGCCTGGCGAAACGAACAAGGCTTTTATACTCGCCGCGTTCGCCGTTGTGGTATTCTTTAAAACGACAGGGGGGCAGTAAAAAGAAACTGACCGTAAAGTCAGACGGATAAACCGAGAAGTAGAAAGTTCCGGAACCACGTCATATCATTAGTATTATTGATGTTTATTAAACTAGTTATTTTTATTATTTTTATAAATTATTTTAATGATTATTAAGATTTTTGTAACCATTCAAGATTTTTTTTTTAATCAAACTTTGATGCATCACTTGCTTTTATTCATATCTCGGACAGTTTTACCTTATAAAGTGTATTAAAATATTAATGACAACAGAACATGGGTTCCTCAACAAATATATATTTTTTATTATGGCAAGAATAAAAGCAAAAAGTACACTTAGTACATAATACAGATGTTTTTTTAATGTATTTAGCCACTCCACAATTCACACATTACTGTCTGGCTAGTTTCTGTCCTCTTATCATGCTAAAAAGGCAAAAATGGTCCAACATAACTGACCATTATCACCATAAAGCCTAGAAAAACGGCATCATGTTGTGAACCGATTGGTTCAAATATTTCTTTCCAGTTATCAAAGAAATATTTTGTTACTTCATTATAGTTTTGTAGCTATTAAATTGTTTTAAACTCAATTGTAAAATATATACATCAGTGTTAAACCTATGAATGGTGGAAAAACATCTGTAATTGTGTACCTGTGTCTCCATTGGCCTCTTTTGGCTTTAATAAACTCATCTCTCAGGTTTTTCCAAACCTTTTAACAAAATCTTTCCTCCTGTCTCACTGCTGTTGCAATTTCTAGCCAAGAATTATTGATCATCTGGTTATCTCTTTGATCACTGATCATAAAGATATCTTTACATTTGTACCTGTTTCAGACAAAATCTCTTCAAAGTGATTCATATACAACTGAAACCAGACACGGCGCCGCGCGCACTGTTTGCTCAAGTCTCAAAATATACCCTGCACTCCGCCAGCCAAAATCATGTCGCGCGCATCTAAAACATCCAGAAACTTCGCGATGACGTCATATTTGCCGCGTGCACTCAAGCGAACTAGCGGATGCGTCGAGTATAAACCAGGCTTTAATCAGAGGCGATTTAGTAATCCATTACTTGAAGGTGATCATGAAACCAATTATGCGTGCTTCTGGTAACTGCCTTTGCAAAGATGACATTGTTTGAATAGTCTTTTTTATGACAGCTTGAGATTTACTTGACAAATGACATTGAGGCAATCAGATCAAGAAAAATATTGATGACAGTGTTATAAAACTGACATGACACAATTATAATTGCCTCATGACAATCATGTTTATGACAGATTTATGACAAGTTATGTTGTCCTGTTAATGTCAAGACAAAGCATATGATGCATTTGTTTATGTCGTGTTGTCACCTTATGAAGACCCACTCAAGTAAAGTCACGGCGAATTTCATGCACATTTTGTCAGTAAAGCCAGACATAGTATACATCTGATGCAACAAGGCCACTCCAAGCCCTAGAGCAGGGGTGGGTAAATTCGTTCCTGGAGGGCCGGTGTCCTGCATAGTTTAGCTCCAACACTAATCAAACACACCTGAATGTGCTAATCAGCGTCTTCAAAGTCACTAGTAACCTATAAGCGGGTGTGTTTGATTAGAGTTGGAGCTAAACTGTGCAGAACAACGGCCCTCCAGGATCAAGTTTGCCCACACCTGCCCTAGAGTGTCTTTTTGCTCCAAATTAAAGAATGTTTTCTTAATGTAAAGAATGTGTCAAAATTTGTTACTAAGACATTATTAATATGAATTATAATTATTTATACCTGCATTACGTTGCAATATTACAATATAATTAGGAATTGTTGTTTTTCACTAATAATGGCTTAAAAACATTTAAATATTCACACATATGTTTACTATTATAACAGTCTTTTGATCTGTTGGTGAATCTATATTATTAAAACCAGTTGACTGTTTTGCAGTGCCACTTACTCTGCATCAGCAGTGTTTCTTTATCTGCCTTGCAAATGTGTTTAAACACATTATATTCATGATAATGATATCTCTTAATCTTCAACAGCGAAGTGAATTGTTGACTCTCCTGTGAGAAATCACTCAAAATGAAGCTTCCATGTGTTGTGTCTTTCAGCTGCATGCAGAACAGAGTTAAATCACAAACTCTGAAATACACCCTGAGGTTACAGAGAAAGTATATCCTAAGTGTTGAATTGAAACAATTTAATCTGATCTTAACCAGGTTTGATTTGTTTCGTTTGTTAACCCAAATCTTCCTCTTCAACTTAGAATTTGTTGCACTTGTTTTGGCCTACAGGGCTCTTAACTGCATAGTATAAACCAGTGTTTCTCAACTGGTGGGTCACGACCCAAAAGTGGGTCGCAGGAACATTTTCAGTGGGTCGCGGAGTGTGTGGTCAAAAAAACAACAAAGGTTTAATTTTTAACTTGTTTTGCATATACCGGACTTTTATTTTGAAATGCGCACACGACAACCGTTCCCTTTGGAATCAACGTGGAAAGCGTCATGTTGCCGAGCAACATAGAGAGTCAGCTGGTGGAGCTTACATGTGATAAGGTGCTGAAAAAAAAATTCAGTGAAGTAAGCCTCTCCCAGTTTTCATCAAACCCATCCCATTCAGAACTACGTATTTGTATGAAAGTGGCTTCTCTC
>CAIGQQ010024175.1:854814-866143 GCA_903798035.1 Danio albolineatus
ATATATATATATATATATATATATATATATATATATATATATATATATATAGCATTTTACATTTTACCAGTTTAGGGGCTAATTAGTATTTCATTCATTAGCAATTAGTAGTTCAGTCATACTAATACTAATTAGTAGTTCAGTCATACTAATACTAATTAGTAGTTCAGTCAAACGGAAATGTACGTTTTAAAAAAGGAGGCGTGGCACCCAACCCCACCCCTAAACCCAACCGTCATTGGGTGATGAGCAAATCGTACTAAATTGTATGTATTAGATCGTACGAATTCATACGAATTAGCCACTAAATCAAAAGTTACGAATTGCTGTGAGATAGCGTCGGATAGTATATAGTGTTATTTTATAAGCAGGAAAGCTAGATTATAAGATATTTGAGATATTTGCAAGAAACATTTTAGTAATGTCCACATTGTGAATGTAAATTTATATTGTTTATTTTCTTCTTATTTATAGTTTTACTCCGCCATTATTAAAGTGTGAAAAAGGACATTCTGTGTGTTAAGTTAATGAGTTTAACGTGTTGTTTAAGTATACACAGGACGTATATTGAGAACAGTACACAATGAGTTTCCAAGATTTTTCAAAATATCTTTTTTTATGATCAACCGATGAAAGAAACTCAAACAGGTGTGGAACATGGGAAAACTGAGTAAATGGTACAGATATGTTCTTTTTGTGGGTGAACTATCCCTTTTATTACTCTCTCTTATGTTTTAAAAGTTTGAGGTCAGTATGATTTTATAGATTTAATTAATTTAAGATATTTGTATGTGTATTGAGAAGTGACAAAATAAATAATATAGCTATTCATCACAAACCTATGAGAAATAAATCAATTAATCAATAAAAAAAAATTCATCAGTATCCACAAAAATACTAAGCAGTACAACTTTTGTTCATAAACACACACGCGCACAGAAATAATTCAATACATATATTGCAGGAAGATGTCTCAACAGCCCACCGTGTTCATTTAAACAGAAGACAGAACATTATTTCCCTCAACGCTTTGATAATTAATGCTCAAGTACTCAACACACTCTTCAGAAAAGCTCTATGCTGCAAGAGCATGTGCATCCAGCATGTTTCCCATTCCCAAACAAAGCACTGGGAGGAGCCTGTGCACCAATCCCTCCCAATCAGGATGCGGCTGCATGCATATAGAAATGGTTACCTCATTCCTATGACAATTTATGCAACATCTCTCCAGCCCACCTGCATTACACGTTTAAGCTTCCCTGAGCCCTCTATCACAGGCCGCAAGCCAAATCTGCCCGTCCAGTTTTCCACTTAAGCATTACATTAACATGCAAATATGACCATCTTGACACTTTACATATGAGGGATTGTATAACTGGAGTTGCATCTTGTAATAAGAGCGGTTCTTTTTGGTATCTTTTTGGAAAATGGTAATAATTCAGTAAATGCTAAACACAAGTCAAGTTTTTTAAGTGCTAAATAAAGAAAATCTGGATATGCCTACACACAGATGAATAATAACACATGGAAAAGGTCACACCTTGAGCCTCAAACACTATTGTCCATGTCCTCATTATTCTGTCAGTATAAAATTCCATGAAAAACAGGCTAATCGGAACAAAATACAGACTGTTACGTTGCACACAGGATCATTCATTTGCATAGCATCACAGCATTTCATTAGCCACATTGTTTCCTAGTGAAATTACAACCCCAAAATCAGAAAAGTTAGGACAGTATGAAAAAAGTAGGGATTTTCAAATTTATCTTGACTTGTATTTCATTCCAGACAATACGAACACAAAATATTTAAAAACAATATTTAATAAACGTCATTTCATTTGCAAATATACATCTCTTCCTGTTATTCAGAACTGCGACACATTCCAAAAAAAAAAAAAAATGTTGGGATGGGATTCATTTTTTATTTATTTATTGTTTATTGGATAAATTATGGGATTTGAGACAGGTGATGTCAATAGGTGATTGTAATTATGATTTGGTACAAAAGCAGCATCCAAGAAAGGTCTAGTCCAGGGATCACGAAACTTGTTCCTGGAAGTCCGGTGTCCTGCAGATTTTAACTCCAACGCTAATCAAACACACCTGAACAAGCTAATCAAGCTCTCACTAAGCTAAGCTCTCACACCAAGTTCTCACTGAAGCTAAGCAGGGCTGCGCCTGGTCAGTACCTGGATGGGTGACCAAATGGGAAAGATAGGTTGCTGCCGGAAGTGATGTTAGTGAGGCCAGCAGGGGGCGCCCAACCTGCGGTCTGTGTGGGTCCTAACGCCCCAGTATAGTGAAGGGGACTTTATATTGCTCTGTGAGCGCCATCTTTCGGATGAGACGTTAAACTGAGGTCCCGACTCTCTGTGGTCGTTAAAAATCCCAGGAGGTTCTTCGAAAAAGAGTAGGGGTTTAACCCCAGCATCCTGGCCAGATCTGCCCATTGGCCTCTGTCCATCATGGCCTCCTAACCATCAACATATCATAATTGGCTTCATCACTCTGTCTCCTCTCCACCAATCAGCTGATGTGTGGTGTGCGGTCTGGCGCAATATGGCTGCCGTCGTGTCATCCAGTTGGATGCTGCACACTGGTGGTGGATGAGGAGTTTCCCCCCTATGTGTAAAGAGCTTTGAGTGCCCAGAAAAGCACTATATAAATGTAAGGAATTATTATTATTATTATTATTATTACTCACTAGGTATACTTGAAACACCCAGACAGTTGTTTTGAGACAAGTTGGAGCTAAACCCTGCAGGGACACCGACCTCCAGGACCGAGATTGGTGATCCCTGGTCTAGTGCTTTGGAAGCAAAGAGAAGATTGACAACAAATATACATGAGAAAATAATTGACATTTAAAACATGTTTGTTCCTCAAAGAAATATGGATATTTCACCTTCAACAGTGCATAACATAATTAATAGATTCAAGGAATCTGAAGGAATTTCAGCACGTAAAAGAAAAGGGCGCAAGCCTATGTTAAACTGCTGCAATCTTTGGTCCCTCAGGTGGCACTGCATCTAAAATTGTCATTCATCTATAAGTGATATTAACACATGGGGTCAGGACTACTTTGACAAACCTGTGTTTACAGCCCTGTGTTAACAGCGTCCAGAAGTCGACCTCTCTGAGCTCGGTGGCATCTGGGATGGGTTATCACACAGTTAAAATGCATGCAGCTGTCAGATAAATCAGTATTAAGCCGCCTTTCCACTGCATAAGACAAACAACAAGCGACAGAGAGTCATTCAGTTCCAATAGAGAGGAGTCCAGGAGCTTTTCCGATCATCTCTGTATGCAGAAAGATCAAATCTGATTTGAGCTGCGGATATATACATTGAAATATTTGAACTCCTGCTAGACCGTATGTGACCGGTCGACCGGATGTGACATATTCCAGTGTTCTCCAAGCAGGTCCGTGCCCGCGAGATGAGAAATAGGAGATTTTCCTTATTCTTTGAAAAAAAAAAAAAAAAACATTTATATTCATAAATGAGGAATACAAAATATAAATTTTAATGCTGTCTTCACATTCCCTCAAAAAGTTTTGAGGTCTATGAGTATTTATTTTCTAGTATTTATTTAACCATGGTGAACGTATGGAGAATAAAGGCTCTTATTGCACTTTATTTCGGACACCATGAGAATCATCTACTCTCCCATGGTCCACGACAACACTGAAAATTCTGTGCGACTGCCACAAGGGGGCGTATTCAGACAGTCGTGTCCAAATGTCGTGTGCAGTTATAAGGCGGCTTTACAGTTATTTTGTGTGCTCTGGACAAGAGAAGAAAATGATAATCCAGACAGTTACCAGCAACAAGTACAAAAGCCAGGGTCTGTTGTGGTTTGGGGTTGTATCAGTGCCCTTGGTAAAAGTAACTTGCATTACTGTAATAGCACCATTAATGCTGAAAGGTACATAGACATTTTGGAGCACAATATGCTGCCTTTTTTGAGGGACACCCATGCATATTTCAACAAGGCAATGCTAAACCACATTCTGCACACATTGCAAAGTGCTGGTTGTGAAGTCCCTGCCTGCAGTCCCGACCTGTCTTCAAAAGAGAATGTCTAGCGCATTTTGATGTGCAAAATGTGACAACGAAGACCCCATACTGTTGCCAACCTTAAAAATTAAGACAAGATTTTTTTATACACATAAATACTTATGTATAAATGTTCATTACTAACCTTTCTATGAACATGATGTGATTATAACTAGATCAATGATGCGAAATAGCCTACTGTCCACGATTATATAAAATAAATAAATGCAGCATATATGAACAAATACAGCTCCTTACAGTCTCCGATATGTTTACAGAATTACAGAGAAACTACACACAGCACACATTTATGCCTTATTTAGGTGCAAAAACAACACGAAATATTGCCCAGAGTCAGGCAAACCTGTCATCTGTATCTTTATTCTTCATCAGCACATGTAGCCTCTTGTTAGAAAGTAATTTCCTCATCCCGAGTTCATAATAGTCCAGAAGGTGATGATAATAGTTAAACACAGCAGTTTCTTCATGTTTGCTAAAAAAAATAATTTGCTCCTTTGTTTTTTTTTTTGGCTTCTCCTTTGTTTTTGCACGCTCCTGTCTCGCGTTTGTCTGTTTCTGAAAGGAACGTGTTGCAAAAGCACGTCAATAATCAAGCGCACATTATTATCATCTGCTAAAGAAGTTTGTTATTTTAAATATTGACGCGCACGCGAACGGAAGTGAGAAAGCGAAACTACTCGTGCTTCAGATGGGCTCATAAAGAAACTACGGGGCACAGGGGAGAATCTGCTCTTCTTCTTGGCTTTGTGGCTGTTCATCAAGATGACGACAGAGTTTGTTTGAGCTCGGGTCGACCATGGCTCATTATTATATGTTTATATTATTTCAGTGTGTGTTTTGGCTGTGTATTAAACATGGCGGGTTCTTTGTTTTCATTCTGGCTTGTTGTGCGAGCAAATGACGTATCTCTGTAAACCAATAGCATTCAGCTGCACGTCTAGCTCCGCCTTTTGGTACCCTTGGTACCCTTTGCAAAGAGTGACCAAAAAGTGGCACGGTACGGTCCGGTACGCTTTTAGACAGTGGAAACGGCTCTAAAAGTGTACCAAACTGTACCATATTGTACCACTCAGTGGAAACGGGTCATTAAATCACCTTTCTTCCCCATTCTGATGCTCAGTTTGAACTTCAGCAGATCATCATGAGCAGGTCTAAATGCATTGAGTTGCTGTCATGTGATAGTCTTATTAGACATTTGTTGGACGGGTGTACCTAATGGAAAAAAAAAAAAACTGAACTAAAAGAAATTTCATCAATACTGCAATTACAGAATCACTCATATGCACCAAATCTCACTTCACCCTCCCTCACTTACTACCTGTGAATCTCATGAATAGATTTGCCATAATGCTCCATCATGTGTCACCCTGGCACATTTTATATGCTGGCCATGTTTGTGGCGGAGGGACCGGGTTTAAATGTGTAATGCCTTCGGATTTCATTGTTATCAGTTTTGGAGGACGGACAAGTAGTTCTGAACTCCTGTCGCTCACATAATCAAAACTGTGCCGGACAAAGAGGGGGCCATTATCACGGGCTATGAGTGCTTGTGTTTTCGAGCAGACCCCCCTGTACCTGGGTGTTCCACGCAAAGCCGATTATGTGCAGGTCTGCATCTCTCTCTCACACCGTGAACCTCGCGGTGATATTTCAGCGAGAAAATGGGTCAATGCCAAGCATCAGCAGGCTGCTGTTGCATATTAATGATGAAGCTTGGCTGTGACAGATGAGATTGGCCCACAAGGGTCTTCTCTCTCACTCTCTCTCCTTCTCATACACACATGCACATTCTCTTTGACTGCTTGTTCAAAAACCGAGCTGTCTACTGTCTAGTAGGCAGCAGACTTATAAGACAGCATGCTAGCTAAAATGGAAACATATGCGACTGGATTTGGAGTATAAAGCAAAACAGATGAGATTCACAATTGTTTTGTTTGATAAAAGTTTCTTTAAAGAGTGTCATATGCCCTTTTTTCTGCTGTGTTGTGTAGCTGTGTAAGATCTGCAGTCACAAAGTTCAAAGCTGCCTACAAAAAGATTTCTTGTCTAAAAGAGAAGGTTGATTCAAACTGGTTAAAAACATCTTTATCAAAGTATCCCTCTCATATCTACTTCACTGTATAGAAATATTTACATAATGCTGCCCAGAATGTCAATCAATCAATAATGCTGCCCAGAATTCCAATCAATCAATCAATCAATCAATCAATCAATCAATCAATCAATCAATCAATCAAACAAACAAATCAATCAATCAATCAATCCATCAATAAATCCATCAATAAATCAATCAACCAATGCTGGAAAATGCTATTCAATATTATCATTATTTTAAGCAAAACTAGAAATAGTCATGCCAACAATGGTGAAAGTTAGGGATCGTCTAACAACTCAAATCTTACGTAAAGTTAAATAGAACTATTTCATGACAACATTGAGTTACTTTCCATGCTGTTGAATATAAATGGAGGGATAAAATGAATGGAAACAAATTAAGATGAATTATGTTCCAATGTTTCAACAATATGAATACATGTGCAAAAAGAAAAAGTAAATTCTAGTTCATACATTGCAGTTGTCATGTGACGGATATTTGTGCATTCTGCACTTTTAAGACTTTCCCTAACTTGCCCTTGTTGGGATCACGGTTTTACATGTCTCAGGCTTAAAAGGATGCTTGAATGAAGTGCCACTATTTGTCTAGATGATTTGTCAGATGATTGAATTATGAAGAAAATGAAGAATGTCCAATATACTTTACAACACTTACGTACGACTCGTATAGGTACAAGTTCAATCCAGAAAACACTCACCATCTGCATAACCCATAAACACGCATTTATTATGCATAATAGATTTAGACAGTTTAACATCTCTACTAGAGATGCGCGGTTTGCGGTTACAGCCGCGGACTCCGTGGATAAACCGCGGATCGGGCGGATGACGTGACCAAAAATAATATTTTTATTAACTTCGGGCAGGTGGCGGGCGGTTGTACCAAAAAATTGTAGCTACAGTACAGTGCGTTTAATTTAGGCTATTTATTTATTTTTGTCCCTGTGCGCCGATCGGAGACGGAGTTCACTGCTGATATTCTGAGAGCTTTATAGGGTGCTTCTCATTTGTGCATCCTCTTTTCCTTTCCTTGCTTTCTTTCCTTGTGTCTTAGCTCCACCCCTCTGGGATGCGAGGGAAGGACGCAACGAAAAGGACTGAGGAATTGAATCAAGTGAAAAGACACGTCCTCGTATCAGTTAGCGTCACTTCAAAGCATCGTCAATTAATGCTGGATTTGGCTTGCACGTTTGGATTAACTACATGTCTACATTAAAGTCATTCTCTATTCTTTAATAATCAATAAAGAAACATTTATTTAATAATAAAAAGGAATAAGCCATTCAAATAAAGAGCCCAAACAGCAGATGGCGGGCGGGTGCGGTTTTAAAAATTTGTCAAAAATGTTGGTGCGGATGGATGGCGGATGTATCATGAGCTTTGTGATGCGGTTGCGGATGGAATAAAAGCCCGTCCGCGCATCTCTAATCTCTACTGACAATTTTTGATGTTTAATAGAATGATCGGTAGGGATATCTAGCAGCTCATTTACTTTTAAAGAAAAGAAGTGTTTAGTGTTTTCACTAATAACAAAAAGTGGAAAAATAGGACACACTATATACAGTACAAAATATATGGGGGAGACAGTTTAGAGACACATTTCTGACATCCAATACCTACATTACATATTGTCAAATACAGCATAAGCAAATCAGTAGACTGTGCTGTATAACATTGGAACTATGCTTTCAAAACCATGGAATCACTAAATCTGACAAAATATACATAAGCGTTATATATACTAATGTCAACTCGTCAAGGTAATGCAAGGTGATCTTAAGCTTACAGGTAACAAAAATAAAATTTGCTTGCTTGCTTATTTCGAACTGTTTAAACACCATATAAATCTGCATTAATTACATTTTGTTACTTGTTACTATTTGAAGAAATGCTGTTCTTCATCAAGTGTGCATTACATTGATTACTTTGATCAATTTAATGCACACTTGAATGCAGTTTATGCAATTGACATGACATACATTTTCATATTTCTATAATTCATTCATTCATTTTCTTGTCGAATTAGTCCCTTTATTAATTAGGTGTCGCCACAGCAGAATGATCCGCCAACTTATCCAGCATTTGTTTTACGCAGCGGATGACCTTCCAGCCACAACCCATCTCCGGGAAAGATCCATACATTCTTATTTCACACACATACACTACGGACAATTTAGCTTACCCAATTCACCTGTACCACATATCTTTGGACTTGTGGGGGAAACCGGAGCACCCGGAGGAAACCCACGCAACCACGGGGAGAACATGCAAACTCCACACAGAAATGCCAACTGACCCAGCCAAGGCTCGAACCAGCGACCTTCTTGCTTTGAGGCGAAGGTGCTACTCACTACGCCACCGTGGCGCCTATATTTCTATAATGATATAGATTAACGAACATTTATGTAATGTCAATGTCAAATGTCTAAATTCAAACTGATGTTTTAGAATGTTTTCTTTT
This sequence comes from Danio albolineatus, assembly GCA_903798035.1. NCBI lineage: Eukaryota > Metazoa > Chordata > Actinopteri > Cypriniformes > Danionidae > Danio > Danio albolineatus. The sequence goes on from CAIGQQ010024175.1 coordinate 863,473, forward strand.
ATTATTACTTATTAACCCTTTAGCTTACACACCAAGAAAAAAAAATCTTAACTCCTTAGCACACTCGATACAAAAAATATTAAAAATAAAACATTTTTGAATACTAAATCCTCTTAATTTTTTCTGCCATAAAATATTTCAGCATAAGCTGAAGCATATTGACATGCTTTCTTTTTTTGTTGTTGTTGTTTATTTACAAGAAACCAAAATCAAGTGTAGGAGTGCAATAGGATTATGTTTGTTTGATTTTCTTTGAAAACCAACAATGCTGTGTGTAAACCATTATTTAAAACAGCCATTCCTTAACTTTAAAAGTCATTATTTAAAACAGTAAAAAATATGGTCAACCGTTTGGCAGAGTGGCAGTCAAAGGGTTAATAAACATTGCAACTGTCCCTGTGAGTTGTTGCAATTTAGAAAAATCAATATTGTATCATCAGTTTGAATTTAGTTTCACTTTTTTTGTAAACAGACTACATATAAATTGGTTAAATTGTTAATTTAGTTAAATCAGTGATGTAAATACAGAAATAAAACAATAAGCAACAAAAAGGCTTTGGTCAATTATCAGGCTTACAAAAAATGCAATTAACAGGTGCACAATTATATTAAATAAGCTCATTAATTATAGATGTTCATTTAAACTGTAGACCTCTACTTAAACTCTAGACTCTAGACTAGCTACGTTGAAAATTGGAAATAACACATCAAATTTGATCTATACAGAATTTGGAAAATTATTATGGGATTGTGGAAGAGGGAAACGATCAAAGATTAAATATATACATATACATACATACACAGTATATAAACTTTTCTTTTTACTCGATCCACCACCACGTATGCATTTTTAAGTCGCCTTTTCCCACAATGTATCCTAGAACAACCATTTCTGTAGAGAATATATTCAGTGTTGACTTGGAATTAGACTTTCTACATAAGTAGCATGATCTGACAGTGTTGACACATATGTTGTCTTAAAAATCATGCTTACATAGGCAGCTCACTATTAGAAAAAAAAACATATTCTTTTTTTTTTTTTGAGGCTGTTTTTATTCTGTCTTTTTTCACTTCCATATCCATTTTTCCACTTTATACATCTCACCCTGGCATTCACATTCTATCATCTGGCTCTCTTTCTGTCTCATTCTCCATTTCAGTTGCTTTCAACTCCACACCTGCTCTTTCTTTCTCTCTCGGTCCCCGCAATCCTTGGGTCTCGAGAGAATAAACATAAGATCGAGTCTGCTGGCATAATGTACAGAGGCTTTTTCGGAGTCAGTTCAGAGGAGACCTTGCTATGACTGAGGAGAATGATGGCACACAGTATAAAGCAGTGGCGGTGGCTGTGCTTTCAATCGTACCAGCTTTACAGGACTATCCACCTCTGTGCAGAGTTCAAGGATAGGGTCAGGCCTTGAATCGATATCAGCACACCATCTGAAATAAACTACACCTTCTGCGCTTCAGTCATTCGTTGGTGAGTAAATAAGGGATACTACAGTTTGAAATGTAATATTTAACATCAAAGCATCTTTCATTATGTTAATTAAGCTTTGCTGCTTCTGTGAAGTTAACTACCTTTGTAATCAGGTAGTAGATTTATTTAGCTTATAGAAGATGTAATTCTTGTAAATCAAGAATTACTGCATAAATAAATAATTTGTGCAGTTTCCACTGTTAAGCTAGTTTCAACGCATAGACTTATAACTGACACTGTAAACATTTATATGTACATTTACTCATTTAGCAGATGCTTTTATCTAAAATGACTTACAAGTGAGGATAAAAGAAGTACTTCAAATCATTAGAAAGTTGCAGTATACACTATCTGACAAAAGTTTTGTCGTCGATCTCAGTAAGAGCAACAAATAATAACTTGACTTCAAGTTGATCATTTGGATGAAAGGCAGAAGGTCGATTTTTCCGATGAATAATCCGTTGAACTGCATCCCAATCATCACAAATACTGGAACCCACAAGGACCCACAATTCTTACAGAAGTTTGGTGAAGGAAAAATGACAGGAAGGATGGCAACATCAACAGCCTGAGGTATAAAGACATTTGTGCTGCCCATTACATTACAAACCACAGGAGAGGGCCAGTCACTAGCTTGAGCATGTCTGGGGTAAGATGAAGGAAGAGGCATTGGAAATGAATCTAAATAATCTTGATGAACTCTGAAAGTCGTGCAAGAATGCTTTCATTGCCATTCCAAATGACTTTGCCATTCCAATTGAGCCATTGCAGAGATGTATGGATGCAGTCGTCCAAGCTCATAGGAGTCATACACAATATTAATTCTTTTCCCATTGCATCATGACTTTATATTCTATACTGCAAATTATTTCTGTTAAGTGACAAGGCTTTTGTCTGGGCAAAGTCAGATCTTACTGTCCTGATTAAATAATTAAAAATCAAAGCATGATCATATTTTATTTTGGTAAAATTAACGAAATCTAGAGGCCTATGCCTTTTATATCAGCCACATCTGATACCAAATGCTAAACTAGATGTCAAGTTATAATTTGTTGTACCTAAAACCTGGATAGGTGACAAGCCTTTTGTCAGGTAGTGTATAAATGCTATAACAAGTTTTTTTTTTTTTTTTCCTGTATGGTGCACACAAAGAAGAGAGAGTATGTCATACAAACAATGGTATATATATAT
>CAIGQQ010024175.1:866543-884216 GCA_903798035.1 Danio albolineatus
ATATATTATTATTATTATTTAATATATATATTTATATATATCTTTTTTTTTTTTAGATTTAGTGTGTTTATGTTAGACTAACAACACAGCAATAGTCAGCTGCAGTAGACAGATTTTACAGCACTAGGTAATTTTTTCTGATGCCTTTATGGCAGTCAAATACATTAAAAATAAATACAAAGTCTCCAAAATTAAACCAAGAATAGACTTGTGCTGAAAACATTGTGTCCAACAGTCTCTTAAACGGAGGTTAACATTAAATTAAACAAATTAACAAATAACTATAACAATGATAAGGTTGCTAGACCATTGCACTTTTTTTGTGTTGTCAATTTGCTCATGTTTATATACAGCATAGGCCTATTTTATAGTGTGCAATGTTTGTATATTTATAACCACTTCTGAGGAATTTGGGGGCCTTAAGTCACTGGCATTGTTATTTAAGGGGTCACGGGCTGAAAAGTTTGGGAAACGCTGATTTAGAGGATGCGACTATTTAGCTACATCGCAGACTAGTTTCTCCAGTTCACAGTAACCATTGACTGCAAAAATAAATAAATAAATAAATCAATCAATAAATCAATAAAATAAATTCAAAAAAGATGATGGATGAGACATCCTCTTTATTATGAAAAGGTGAAAAAAAGTGTTTTTTTTTGATGTTTTTGGTATTGCTAATGTCAAGTTTGTTTACATGTATAGAACAGCATTTTGTTCAAGAGCCTAAGTGAAGCCTAAGCCTAACACAGCTCTAAGTGAAGTGAAATGTCCAGCTAAGGCTTAAATCTGAAATTGCAGAGTGTTTAAAACTATTGATTCATCTATAAAAGAGTCGACTCATCGTTCTTCAAATGAATCGTTGTTATAACGAGTCTTTAGCCGTTTCGGCTTGACGTCAACGCGAAACATAAGCCCCGCTCACTAGTTGCATGCTCAAACCCGGGAAAATTGAAACCCCCTGCCCTGCCCACAGACAGGAAGAAAAAGTGGAAGATGACAAGCACTGTATCGAATTCTGGTTAAATAATGCGTGTAGACGCTGTGCTCTGAAGTGCGAGGGAAAAGATGTGCTCTTTTCCCTTCCTAAAGATAAAGCAATGAAGAGTCAGTGGTTGAGGTTTATTGTTGCAAAAATGCCTCAGCATTATAGCCCCAGCCTTGTGCTGCATTCCCTTTGAGAAGTGCTTCTGAAATCTACACGCTTACAACGGAGGATTAGTCGACCTTTTGTGTTCTCCGTTTGTGTTGTTACTGTTTTTACTTATGGTTAAGAATAGAGTAATATGCTGGGAGATCGGGGAGGCTGAGTTCGGGGGTGAGATGTCTGAATAACACTATTGAAAACCGGGTACTGTGATGTTACTAACTACTGAGATGTGTGTTTCGGGTGCTGTGATTGGATCCTACTGTATATGTTGGCGACCAGGGGGTTTCACAGACCATACGGGTCTGAAATACGGGTTACTCCCGGGAAAACGGGAGTGTTGGCAGGTATGTTCACGCATTCACTATGCCGTGATGGGCATTCTCTCGCGCTGAGTGCTGTCGACCAATCGCAACAGACTGAACGATTCTTATGGAAGTCGCTGGGATAATGAGGTAAAAATAAATGCATATTATAAGTCAATGAATGTGTTTTTTGACCTTGCATGCATATCAGCCTGCTGATGAAGACCCCCAAAACCACAATATGACCCTTTTTAATGTATAATAAAGGCTCTTTCAATGTTGCAGAAAGCTACCAGGGGGGAATCAAAATATTTTGACTTCATTTTTCGGGATGTGCACCACACAATACATCTGAACCAATTTGGTAAATTTACAGTTAGACTTTGTCTAAAATGAACAAACACTGAACTAACTTGAGCTGAATAATGACACTATTGTATTTATTGTACCTCATACTCTTGTACTCTTGACCCCCCTGTGCAAGTTTTTTTTTAAAGTGATAATTATTTAGAAAGAATAGCTTTAAAGCTTTAAATAGCTTTTTCATGGTGACGCATAAAGTTTATTAAATTACAATGAAGACACAATGATTTGAGCGTATAGCATGTAATTTTTTTTTTTTTTTTGGAAAAGTATACTAATCATATTGGGAATCATCTGCTATTTTGATTTTCAAATATGTCTAAGTACACACTGTTCATTGTTTAAACAGCTTAATAATGATCATAATATTTGATCCAAAATGGGCTCGGAAGACTGCAATATTTGTCTGCACTGCAGTGGAGAAATCAGAGCTGGATTTCCAACATGTTAATTCATCAACTTCTCTCGAAATACCACCTAAACAGGTCTAGTCTACGAGGTCTAAAACAAATGGCAAAGAAAATGCATTGGCTCTCCCAAAGCAACACAATCTTCTGTTACCTGAGAAAACTGACACCAAAATAACTGACTTAGAGTAACTGGCGCTCTTAGAAAGACAGTGTGACAAGAGTGAGTTACCTGATGGTGAAGAAGCCTGTCAAACAAGGAGTCTAAATTACTAACACATCCACTCAGGGTTAATGGCACTCCATGAGTTTTGGATGATTTAGAAAGTCCTTACACTCCACATGACCAGAAATGATTACAAGCCACGGCTTTCTCTAACGAGCGTTAATAATGACAGTGTCGCCATTCATCCCCCTAGTACTTCCATCAGGACTATGCTGGTGTTTACGCAGCAATGCACTCATATCAATCGCAGTGTCGCTTTTCAAACGTCATCCGATTTATGGCACTCTTCAGACGTAATGCGTCACAGCTTGATGGTTTTGAGCTTGTTTTGAAGACTCAATCATTTGACAAACAGGCTGTGTGACGTTCTTGATACTCTGTCTTGCTGGAATTAGAGTTGGGGCGGGAGAGAGATGGGGGTGAAGAGGGGTCTCATTTTGGTGACAAATCTAGCATGGCGGGATCCACCAGCAATCAGTCATCAGTCACAGTCATCACCAAGCTAGACTACACTGGCTGCAGGGTTCATTAATGCTGCGCCCACAGGCCAGCTCCAGTCCGAGCGCTCAGTCACTGATGACTCAATTACGATAGGACAGCAGCCACCCAAAGCAAACTAAATCAGAAGCAGGAGACATTAGCAGCGCCGTTCCTCAGAGATGACAAAAGAGTGACTTGTTAAATGTCAGAATGGCGATATGTAACGCATAGCTTGACAAGAGCGGCGCTGCGGTGGTGATGTATATGCTCATTGGACCCTATCGCAGAGGATGACATCAGCAGCTGACTGAAACAACTGTTTCAGAGCATATATTTGCTTTAGATGGGGACTGTTTTATGCTACATGCACTCTCCAACCATTAAAGGTAGACCTTACTAGTACTGGCTTGGACTCCCATTGACATTAGAGCTGCATCAATTCCTCATGGAGTATATTTAACAAGGTGCTGGAAGAATTCCTCTGAGATTTTGGTCCATATTGACATAGCAGCATGTAGTCGCTATCTGATAGCAGATTTTCTGACTATACATTCATGATGCAAATCTCACGTTTCACCAAATCATGCTGGAGGCAGCTATTATAAGATGGGTACACTGTTGTTGTTGTTAAGGAATAGGCATGGTCAGCAACAATAGTCAGGCAGGCTTTGGAGTTTAAATAATGGCCAGTTGGTGCTCCAAGAAAATATCCACACACAATAACACCAACGACAGCCTGGACTGTTGATACAAGGCAGAATGGGTCAGTGCATTCATGTGGTTTATGCCAAATTCTGACTAGGGCATTTAAAATTTGCAGCAGAAATAGAGACCCTGACAAGGCAACCATTTACCAATCTGCTATTGTCCAAAATCAGCAAGCCCATGCAAGATTGTAGCCTGACACTGTGTCCTAACAACATAGCTAACAATCTTGTCACAACAAGACTCCTATAACAAGTAATTTGGCTGTCTGAACCAAATATAAATACCAGTCATTTGTACAAATTTCAGCCACTTCATTCCTCAGCTGCTTCACACGTCTATATTTAACCTATTTAACATTATTAAAAGTACATAGGCTGCAGTGACTGAAGTGACAGCAGTGTCAGTTGTCACTGAATCAAATCTCTTTTGTAACAGATGTTAATACGGAGACCGTACTGTGAACTTGACAATATCAAACATTCAAAATCTTTTAAATTATTATTATTTTTTATTATGAAAGCTAAAAGCTACGCAAATAGTTTTATTCATTATTTTACTTGGCGACCATCTTTGAAATGCCTTTTGATGTCCTATTTCTTTAAAAGTGAAAACATCAAAATCGCTTGCCAAGCTAACATTTAAATTTTATATTAAGAATCATGAAAATGAACAGCGTTTGATAGCTAATGCACATGAACTCCTGAAAGGTTCTATGTCAGAACTTCAACCTCCTTTTTGGCCATTTCTAAGTAATGTGGTCAACGCCATCCTGTCAAATTATGTAAGGTATGAATCAATAACATACACAATATGTTTTTCTGAGTAACAGCGCATGCGATGGTGCTGGTCTTCTACTTATTGACTGCAAATCTCTTACAAATCACATTTAATTTGTTGATGTCATGTGATTTAGGTAGAAATTCATTTAAATGAATGAGGTTAGATAGAAAAGACTGTACATTTCATATTCCATGTAGATTACAAAAGCAGAGAACATTTGTCTTCAAGTGTAGTTGGTTGCATCTAGTGTCCAGCAGTTTTGCTCCAACATTAAATCAAATAAACCTAAACATGCTAACCAGTGTCTTCAAGATCATTAGAAAGCTATAGACAAGTGCATTTGATTATGGTTGGAGCTAAACTCCTCAGGAACACCAGCCCTCTAGGAGCATGTTTGCCCATCCCTAATCTAGACTGCGCTATAGAATCAGTCTTTAGCAATCAACCAGCGATCCCCGAGCTTGACCAAAGACTGTCTGTATAGCTAGAGGATGAGAGCGGGGATGACTTGTGTTGTTTATAAAGTCGGATGAAGTAAGATTCTATTCCTTATTTCTGTAGAAAACAGAATAAATATAAAGTGAATAAATTGCAAGATGCGCTTTTCATAGTTGCGTTGCTGTTTTATTCTCTCTGACTTTTAAATATGAAATACATTTTCTCATACATTATGTCTGGATGGTAAAATATCATGCAGTCATTTGTTTGTTAACTGTGTCTATGCATATTTTATTTATTATTTTAATATTTTTTTTTTTATTTAAATTTATTTATAAATAGTTTATTTATTATTTATTTTCCGTTTCACTTTATAGGCTATTGTCGCTTGTTGAACTATTTCTTTTCTGAACCAAAATAATTTTTCATTCATGTTATCACTGCTGGAAGCTTAAATATTAAAGTTATTTTCAAATTTATTTATCAGACTACTTGTTGTATAACATACTTGCGCGCACATGGTAGTTTGCATAATCTTCATGCCGGTTGAAGTAGGCTAATATATTCGTTCATTTTGCTATTTTAATAACTGTTGAAACGTAGCAGATATTAAATGACTGAATGAGATTTAGCCTAGCGCAGAATGATTTTATTAATCTGTTAATTAGTTTTATGAATACTGCTTTATGAATATTGTTTTCAAGACGCATTTTAGGCTTCAGGTGTGGCTGCTTTTACTTTCTATAGCCTACATTAAATGTATAATTAAAACTTAATAATTATATAATAAATAAACGTAACAACTTTTTTTTCTTAGTATTATCAATATATTATTTAGGTATTTTCAATTTCAGCCTTTCATTTATGCATTATTTATTAATTTAGGCTATTTAGTGTTTTGCGGGTCAGCTGTATTGTTGACGAGAACTATTTTTGTCTTTCTGAACTGGTTTAAGTAATTAAGTTCACTTAGTTCTTATTACTGCTGAAAACATGATAAATGCTAAAGTTACTTTAATAACTTAATAAAGCATTAACCTACAGGATGAACATGAGTCCGCTTCGCATACAGGAAGCTTATGATGCAGATGTTAAATGACAATGCTGCATGCAGCTTTTTATTTTTATATGACTCTGTAACTTAAAGTAACGTAAAGTTTTGTCAATTAATGTTAGGCCTATAAAATCGATGCATTCGGATATGAATTAATAAACTGTGTATTGAGAACGATTTCTTTGTGTCTTTTTAACTAGTAGCTCGAACCACGGGTAGTCGAGTAACTCGTGTATTGTTTTGAAAAGAAATCGATTAGCAGAAACCAGTAGTCATGCAAGCCCTAGACTACAGCAAAAGTGTCATTTGCCAAATCATGGTGCAGCATGTCTACCTCAAAAGTTATGTCTGTAATCACCTTATTCTCCGCGTAAGAGCGGGCGCAGCCATTGTAATCTTTTTGGCTCGAGACTTCGGATCTCATTCACTTCCATTCATTTTTAGACGTTACAAACAGCTCGTTTTGCTGCTTGATGTTGCAAACTGGTATTTTCTTATTATTTTGTCTGTATAGTCATGCAAACACTTGTTTGTAGAGCAAGTAGTTTAACCGTTTATTATTCGTACTTCCGCATTGAAGAATAAGGTCAATACAGGTTTTAGGGACTCTATTAAAACAAAATATATACACCTTTTCCCCTGTTCCTATTATTCAGTGGCATAAGTTGCCAACTCCTGCACTAAAGTCCTGGAGGGAAGAGGCACCCTAGTTAAGAATCACTGCCCTAAACAACAATGCTTAAAAAATAACTCAAGTAAAACTAGGTTAATTTTGTGAACACAGATAAAAAGAAGAAGAAAAAAAAGATAAAAGATCTTCCTGAAACAAAGACTTGGAAAAAAGTTGATAAAAATCAAAGGAAAAACATCAGCTTCAAAAGGAGGCAGACAACTTCATAAAACTGTTTTCCCCGCTCTCAGGCGGCCACCGGAGATTTATCTTTTAATCTGTACATGCTATGCTTCAGAAGATTTCAATGCAAACCACTGCAGCTCTCCTCCTCTGCTCTCTCAATAGAGGACGCAAAATAAAATTATGCTCAGTTTGATAATTAGATATTGAAATTATGAGCTGGCAAACGAAGAAAAAAAGAAAATCGCTCTGCGGTTGACAGGTCGAGCTGAGAGCACTGATGCAAAGTGCTGATAAAAGAACATTAAATACTGCACATTTCCCTATCAGTGAGTTTATGGGAGTTGAACAAATTTCTCAAAGACATCTAGATCTGTACTGATACTGAGACAAATTTAGCTGAAATTAATGTAACTTTGCGGTGGTTTATAATAGTAGCACACATGGGCAGATCTACAAAATAATTTCTAGTGTGGCAAGGAGGAGGCATGGCAATGACTCATTGAATGTTTTTTATTTTTATTATTTAGCGAGAGCATACTGCTTTACCAACTTTGCTGTGTAGTTGCAATTAGCAAGTAACTAACCTTAAGAAACTTAAGAAACACTAATGCTATATTTGTATTTTTAAAATCATAATACAACATCACATACAGCATACACATTAATTCAGTATCTTGAGTTCATGATGTGATGTAAACATTCATCAAAATTGAATTCATGAGGAGCATAAGATTGTTTGCCTGGCTTTTGAAGGGATTGGAAATTGAGATCTGGGCGAGTTTATTATTACTTTTTAATAGTGATGTATTAATGCCTACAAATACAATATATTTACAGTTTTGTTTCATGTAGCAACACGTTGTAGCAATACGTTGTAGCAATATATTGCATGCAGCAATATTTTGGTGCAACAATTTTTATTGAGAACTGGTATATGAAGGATGAATGACAACTTAGGCCCCGTTTACACTAGCGCGTTTTAGTTTTAAAACGGCGTTTTAGCATGAAAACGATCCGCGTCCACACTAGCGTTTCACCCAGCGTTTCTGAACACATCTCTGTACATATGCACGTTCAAGTATAAACAGGAAGCATGTGTCTCGCTCGGTGTTCTAAATAGGGCTTACGCTGCTAGAAACGCGAGCGATTTGCTAGAGCTCAAACAATAGCTTGCCTTTTGCAAATATATGCAGCTGTTGCAGTAAAAAAAGGCAGAGTTTAACTGCACAATGGCGCCTAAAACGGACAATAGTGCAAACAACGCTCCCATTTCTGTCCATGTTGTTTACAGTGAAGGCTGGTCTGCAGTCCTCCAGTGGCGTTATAGTCATGTGATAGGGGCTTGACGAATAAGGGAAGGTTACACAATGACCCAAAAGCGAATCTCAGTAGCGAATCTCAGCAGCCACACCTCCGTTTTCAGATGTCTCCGTTTACCCCATCCACACTGAGACGGAGCAGCAGCGTTTTAGAATGAAAACGGCCTTTCCAGCTTTTCCAAAACGCTCAGTTTTCAGAGCCTAAAAACTCCGGCATACTGTGGATGGATGGGGTAAGGGTAGCAGAACTTATGCGTTTTAAAACGAAAATGCATTAGTGTAAACGGGGCCTTATGCTCTAAATGTTTATTGTACAACATAGTCTAAATCCTCCGCAGCGTTTTAATTCCTGCTTTTCAGCAAGATAGTCGTTTATTCAGACGATATGATTTAATATTTGAGATCTATTTTCATTAATTGCTGGTATATTGCATTCTATTTCCTTACAATGATGCATGCCCCTGCTGTAAATCAGTCAAGGAAACTGATGTATTATATTTAAATACACTGTCTGGTTTACCAGTATTGGGGTGGTAGATGATGCGATGGGGTAGAAATGCTTTTTCTCAGGGTGGTAATCACCACCCCAGCAGATCCTTTTGATATTTTGATAATAATTAGATAATTATCAAATGACATTTGGTAATAATTAGATAACATTACTACATTACATTATCTTAAGATAAAGTGAGTTATTCATCTGCTACCAAGGTCCAATCCCGATTCTAGCCCTTAGCCTTTCCCTTACCCCTACCCTTCATTCTGCGCGTTCACAAATTTCCCAGAATACACCAGTTACAACAGCAGCGTGGCTGCACACGGAAGTAAGAAGATGCCCATAGTAGTATTTTTTGTCATAATTACAATTTTTACAACAAACAAGCATATGTTTTAACACAATTATAACGCTGTTTATGTTTTACCGTCATGCTTTAAAAAAACAAAACAAACAAACAAACAAACAAACAAACAAAAAAAAACGCTAGAATAAAAAAAAACCGCTAAATTTCGCTACCTATAATCCATAATAATAACTCCTGTATAGCAGTCCCACAACATTCTGACACTCGATGACACTCGAATACCCTGTCAGAAAAGTCTAGTGGCTGGAAATGACCTTTTTACAGGGTCTGCTATGATGTTAACGTTGTTAAGTGTGTTTACATGGACAGGGTGTAAATGCACAGTACAGGTAAGATCTTATTGCCACATCATATCATTATGATAACATGATATTTGCCGTCAATAATTTCCTGAAGATAAATTACAAACAATAGCACAACTGGAATAACAACAGCAGTCGCGAACGCCGATCTCATTATGAAGCAGAAGATCGCGATGACATATGCTGACGTGTGGAGGTGCTGTCCTATTTCTTAGGGGTAAATTTTGAAGCCCTTCCCCTTCACACTCTGTTTCAAGAGCCAGGGGAAAGGGGAAGAGGTAGAAAAATAGAATTGGGATTGGGCCTAATATCACAAAGCAGTATTGCAAATATTTTGTCAGCTGTCATTGGTCAAATCAAACAAGTATACAAACCTAAACGCATGTCATTGGTAGGGCCACACGGAATCTGCGCGCACAGAATTCCACAGATTTCCGCAGATTTTTAGCTCATCATTGATTCTGTTTATTTACTGGTGTAAATGTGTGTAAATGTATATTTAATCAGTTTTCAAATTAATTTCAGTAATAATATTGGCTAATATGAAAATATTCATGTGATTTATTTACAATAGTTTTAATACTGTTACAATACAGTACTATTTTCGGTGTTTTAGTAGATATTTTATGAGGGACATACTTTGTTTACCAAATGAAGTGGATCTAATTGGATTGGATTCAATAAAAGTTAAAAAGGTATTACTTTTTATTTCATATATTAAGATTTTAGCTACGACACTTTCAAAATCATTCCGCATATATCCGCAGATTTTTAACAAAATACTCAGCAGAAATAGCAAAAAATGTCCGCAGATTCCGTCTGGCCCTAGTCATTGGTCAAGCTAATATGGCTGTGTATAATTGATTAACATAGTAAAAATGACTTTCTGTTTATGCACGCAAAGATTATTTACTAAATGTTATAAACAATTTGCAAATGGGATAGAAAAAAATCAGCATAATGGGATAGTTTAGCCAAAAATATCACCATTTACCAACCCTTCACTTGTTGCAAACCTGTTTGACTTTGTTTCTTCTGTCGAAGACAACAGAATATATTTTGGAAGATGCTTAAAACTGGTAATTGGTAACTGGTTTCCCTACTATGGATGCCAATGGTTACTGGTTTCCAACATTCTTCAAACTATCTCTTGTGTTCAACAGAAGAAAAAGAAAAACTCAAAGATTTGGAACCTCTTGAGTGCGAGTAAATATGTATCTTTGGGTGAACTATCACTTTAATAAAATATATATTCCTGTAAATCAGGGATCACCAAACTTGTTCCTGGAGGTCCGGTGTCCAGCATATTTTAGCTCCAACCCTAATCAAACACACCTGAAGAAGCTGTTTTGAGACAAGTTGGAGCTAAACCCTGCAGGGACACCGGACCTCCAGGACCGAGACTGCTGATCCCTGCTGTAAATTATAACTTTTACAAAGATTTTGTTTGTAATCAGGATTTTTTTTTCATATAATGTTTACTCACTAAACTTAGTACTGATAAAGCATAAACCAGTTTGCCAATAGATAAGTGCATTTAAGACAACAACAAACAAATCTTAATATCTTATGCAGTTTTGCTTCTCTGTGTTGTTACATAAACAAGATTAAATGAAATACTGGTATTTACCCAGCTCAGAGGAATACTGTACGCCTGCAAATTATGATGTCCCTGCATGTTATGTTGGGATAAAAGAAAGCTGTTTAAAATCAAAAATCACACTGGGGCTTTAAGATGTTGAACTGCATTAACACAAAACTTGATCTGAAAGTTATACCAGCACCTGTTTTACAAAAACACACACCTAAATGCTAAAAGGAGGATGAGATGAGCAGTAGCTATCAAATATCTCTTAAAAAATCAAAAGCATACACACACACACACACACACACACACACACACACACACACACGTGCACACACACACACGCAAAATGATGCCTGTTTGAGCAATAAAGGAGGAGAGCTGAATTAGTCAGTCTTTAGAAGAAACTGGAAATAGAGAAAGCCTTCACAGCAACTGTACGGTGACTGAACAGGGCCCTTAAGCGTGTCTGGCCAGAAATGATTGTGAGAGAGTTCAGTCAGTTAAATTGGTTGACACCGAATGCAGTTAAGTCAAACGAGCATGTTGGCTCAGGAAAGAGTAAATACGCTTGGATTAGATGCAGCAAATCAAATAAAGCTACAAAGAGGCTGAAGCTCATGCTACCAGGGCACAGAAAGCTGAAACAAACGGCCTGTTCTTGTGCTGGATAATACTGTTGAGACTTTAGACTGAAAACAAAACATACAAGAGAAAATGAAGGTTTACAGATCGACTTAAATTTAAGATTTATGTATTTATGCTGTATCAAAAATGTCCATTCATCTAGAATTCACTTTAAGCAGAAGAGTTTCATTAAAATGCATGAACACAGTTAATAAATAAACAAATATAAACTTTTTTTTTCTTTTTTCTAATTCAAATACATATTAAAATTAACATCAGAAAATAAAACTCATACACTTTTATCCAAATGAAGAGTTGCGAAAACCTCTACAGTAAATGCCATCTGAAATGTTCTTCTAAAATGAATTTTTTTCTCAGCCTCCTATGCTTATGTTCAGTTATTTCACTTTAAAGACAATGAAAAGACCTTATTTATAACTATAGAAGTAAAATTACTGAGCCAAATTATTACTAATTATTATATACTAATAATTACAAATTATTAATTTGAATTTTTCAAATTATTATTAATGAGATGTCCAAATGTTAGGCATATTATTAAATGATTTTATGACGCTTCAGTATAGTGATTATCATCACGTTACAGATTTAAACACTAGTTTTTTAATTATTTAAAATATGATCATAAGTGCTTTTATACAATTTGGCTGCAAGACATAGTGGTTCCATTTTTGTATTTTTGCAAACCTTCCCAAGCGTTGTGCCTCGAGTCAATCCTGTCTCGGAGGTCTACAGACAATTCCTTTGTCTTCATGCTTGGTTTGTGCTTTGACATGCACCGTCAACCCTGAGACTTTACTGTATTTAGACAGGTCTATGCCTTTTCAAATCATGTCCAGTCAACTGAATTTATCACAGGTGAACAGCAGAATAAAACTGCTGAAATCTCAAGAATGATTAGCAGAATGTACCTGAGCTCAATTTAGAGCCTCAAGGCAAAGGCTGTGAATACTTACTAGGTTACTAGTATAATAAGTAAGTATAATACTAGGTTTTTTATTTTTAATAAATTTGCAACAATTTAAAAACAACAACAACAACAACCTTTTTTCACATTGTCATTACTGGGTATTGTGTGTAGAATTTTGAGGAAATAAATGAATTTAATCAATTTTGGAATAAGGTTGTAACAAAAAAGCGCTATGAATACATTCCGGATGCACTGAATATATGTTACATTCACATTACAATGCATCCATATTATGTCCCTCCGTATTACGAGGGTTAATTTTCATCACATGAAAGATCTTTTATGTCAATTTAATTTAAGTCAGACAGCAAAAGCGCTTCATTTTTCATTCACATACAATTATTTTGAATCCTAAAAAACTGAAAATTAAAAAATAGCAAAATTGTTAAGATATTTGTTGTGCAATGAGAGAAAGCATATTTATCATGTTTATTATTATTAATATTATAATAATTATAATAATAATAATAATAATAATAATAATAATAATAATAATAATAATAATAATAATAATAATAATAATTATTATTATTATTATTATTATTATTATTATTATTAATATTATTATTATTATTTAGGGCGACACGTTGCATTTTTTTGTAATTATTGCAGAATAAATATATAAAATGTACGTTAACATAAATTTTTATTGTTTCTTGATGACAAATAGATAAAACAATTTAATAATACATTCAAAATCACCTGTTTCCTTTCTATTTTTCATATCTGACCATTAAGCACAACATTAGATTTAAGCATGTTAAATCTAACGAAGCTCAAATGCACACATCCTAAAATAACTCCAAATATTTTATCATGGATTTTCCAATAATTCTAAACTTCTTGTCAAAAAGATCTAAAATATCACTAAAGCTTTATTTAGACTAAACAGACCCGGTCCTGCCTCCGTTGAGGAAACAATGTGTGGTTATGTATCAACATAAGCCTTCAAACAACAATCGATTCAGCCGGCCTGAAAAGCTGATGCAAGTCCATTGTCAAACACAAGCTGAAACATTGCCTGCCGTCAGCGGATGAGTGCAAATCTCAGCGATAGAAGAGAAAGACAGAGCCCTGGCATAGTGGCAGGGCTGCAGCAGTGCATTCTGGGTCTCCAAAGAGGCTGACATGAGATCTCATTTCATCTCATCTGCTCCAACATAATTGCTGTGGGTCTCCTGAGAAACATAGTGCTGATTGGTAACTCAATAACTCCTTTACAGATGATTAGATGAAGCGTCAGTGTGTTGGAGAGTTTTTCAGGGTGTGCTAAAATCAGAAGGACTTCAGGGACGAGTGGACAGCTCTGTCTCATGTCTGCACGTCCTAAAGATGTAAGATTTTGGGTTTTGCTGAGACATTTTAACCCTGTTAAGTGTTTCTGTCATGACAAGTGAACTGGGAGAGCTTTGTGTTGTCAACTTTGAATTGAGTAGAAGTTCTATATTTAAATTCCACTGAAGGACACATCATTTTTGCAATGATATAACTTGACTAGATTCATATTCTATGTTACCCTGGACTACAAAAATTGCCCCAAAAATACATTGTATAGGTTAAAGGTATACATTATTTACAGTATACATTTTCATAAAGCCCAGTCTCATAGGAAATATGTGCCCAGGGATACATTTTTGAGAACCGTGAAATATATATACCCTGGACTGTGTTTTTTTTCTGTGTTTTGGTTTCACAAATCCCCAAGAGGCCACCATGTAAATTTTTTGATAATCTCAACTACAATACTGGTGCATGTTTTCCCATCTTTGTGTTATCAACTTTGAATTTGACAGTAGTTCTACAGTTAAATTACACTGAAGGATGCATCATTTTTGCAAAGATATAACTTGAATAGATTCATATTATATGTGACCTTGGACTCCAAATCTAGTCAGTTTGAAAATAGCCCAAAAATACATTATATAGGTCAAAAATATACATTATCAATAATATCAATATTATACATTTTCCTTCAACACAGTCTCATTGTAAATATGTGCCCAGGGATACACTTTGAGAACTGAGAAGTAGTTCTCAATTGAAGTTTTGGTTTCACAAATCCCCTAGAGGCCGGTGTGTACATTTCTGACAATCTCAACTAATACTGGGGCTTGTTTTTCCATATTTGTGTTGTCAACTTTGAATTTGGCAGTAGTTTATTCATTCATTAATTTTCCTTCAGCTTAGTCCCTTTATTTATCAGGATTCGCCAGAGTGGAATGAACCGCCAACTTATACAGCATATGCTTTACACAGCAGATGCCCTTCCAGCTACAACCATTACTGGCAAACACATTCACACACACTACGGCCAGTTTTAGTTTTTTCAATTTCACCTATAGAACATGTCATTAAACTGCGGGGGAAACCGTAGCACCTGGAGGAAACTTACGCCAACACAGGGAGAACATGCAAACTCCACACAGAAATGCCAACTGACCCAGTCGGGACTTGAACCAGCAATCTTCTTGCTGTGAGGCGACAGTGCTAACCACTGAGCCACCCCAATTTGAAAGTAGTTCTACTGTTAAATTACACTGAAGGACACATCTTTTTCACAATGGGATAACATAACTAGATTTATATTACATCCAGGACCACAAATTCAGGCATATGTTGCACAGGTAAAAAAGCCAAATGTCCATTGTATGGGTCAAAGGAATTTATTTTCCTTTTATGGCAAAAATCTGAATCAGACTATTAGACAAATTTAAAATATTATTCCTTTCCTGCTTGTAGGATGGTGAATGAATCTTCATATACACATATAAATAAAAAAATAAATAAATATAAATATATGCATATAAATATATATATATATATTCTTTTTCATTTTAAAATGTTTCCCAGATGATGTTTAACAGACCAAAGAAATGTTCACAAAATGTCTGATAATATTTTTTTTTCTTTCGAGTCTTTTTAAGTCTTCTTCTTTGTTTTATTTTGGCTAGACTAAAAGCAGTTTATAATTTTATTAGCGCCTTTTTTCTAAGGCAACTTAAGAAGAACCAGCTGTCAGCAGCCATCTTGGTGAACTTCTACCGCTGCACAATAGAGAGCATCCTGACCAACTGTGTTACAGTCTGGTATGGAAGCTGCTCTGTTGCTGAGCGTAAGGCCCTGCAGCGGGTGGTGAAAACTGCCCAACGCATCACAGGGACTCCACTTCCTGCTATAGAAGACATTCAGAATAGACAATTTCTGCGCAGAGCACGCAGTATTCTCAAGGACCCCTCTCACCCTGCTCACAGACTGTTTTCTCTCCTGCCTTCCGGCAGGCGCTTCAGGCTTCCTCGGACAAAAACCAGCAGACTGAGGAACAGCTTTTTTCCCAGAGCTGTCTCCCTTTTGAACTCTGCCCCCCACTGACTCTTCTGACCCCCACACTCACCCCCCACTCTCCTCATAACTTATACTCCTCACAGTCACTGCACTACTGAACATTTGCACATTTAAAAATTGCACATATTCATTGCACTGATTCATTTATCTGAACTGTACATACCCACTGTACATATACATTTGTAACTGTTTATCTATCTGCACACTTTTGATTAATAAGCAACCTACATTGCACTGATTAATTTATGTGAACTGTACATACTCACTGTACATATATATTTGTAATTATGTACATAACCACTTGTACATATACATTTGTAATTATGTTTATCTGCAATTTTGATTTTTAATAAGCAACCTACATTGCACTGATTCATTTATTTGAACTGTACATACCCACTGTACATATACATTTTTAATTGTTTATCTACCTGCACACTTATTATTAATTTCAACCTGTACGTACAATCATTTATTCTAAATCTGGGCTCATAACTAAGTCAACCTGTATATAATGTTCATAGTACATCCATCTGTAAATATCACCATAGTTTTTCTATAACTGCACCTTATAATTTATACCTGTATTCTGCACTTGCTGCTATTGCTTCTGGTTAGACCTAAACTGCATTTCGTTGCTTTGTACTTGTACATGTGTAATGACAATAAAGTTGAATCTAGTCTAATCTAATCTAATCTAATTTTTAAAAAACATTTTAAGGTCAAAATTATTAGCCTCTTTAAGCTTTTTTGTTTCCCAGTAGTCTACAGAACAAACTATCGTTATACAGTAACTTGCCTAATTACCCTAACCTACCTAGTTAACTCAATTAACCTAGTTAAGCCTTCAAATGTTACTTTCGGCTGTATAGAAGTGTCTTGAAAAATATCTAGTAAAATATTATTTACAGTCATCATGACAAAGATTAAATAAATCAGTTATTAGAGATGAGTTATTAAAACTACTATGTTTAGAAATGTGTTGAAAAAATCTTCTCTCCGTTAAAATTGGGGGAAAAAAATAAACAGGGGTCTAATAATTCAAGAGGGCTAATAATTCTGACTTTAACTGTACCTGCAATCTTTAGTGATGTACAGACCCAGATCACGAGACAAACTTGCTTTGCTCCAAAAATTAAATTTAGAAATTTTATGTACATAAATCATAGTAACAGATATACAAAATAACCAAATTAAACATCAAATATGAAATATAAGTAAATACAGCACCAGCAAAGGAAAATCATGTTCCATAAAGATATTTTAAAGTTACTTACTGTAATCATATCAAAATTAAATTGCTGGTTATTACTGTGGATTGCTAAACATACCATTTAATTAACTTTGAATGTTTTCTCAGTATTTTATTTTGGAATTCTCAGATTGCAGATTCTTCAAATAGCTGTCTCTAAGCCAAACATGATTATATCTTAGCAAAGCATACGTCAATGGAAATATTTTTTTCAGCATTCAGATCATGAAAAACAAAACACTTATGATTGATTTTGTGGTCCATGGTCGCATTTTTTTTTGTCCTGAAAGTGAATATTAAACAAAAAACACACGCACGCACGCACAAACATGTCAGTTTCTCACACAAAACTACTGTATTACATTAAAAAGCATGAAACAAAGAGTACAAGTAAGTGGGCTGAGTTTTGTCATTTCTAAAAGTCCTTTAGTCATTTTGGAGAGCTGAACTGAACTATAATTCTTTTATATAGAAGAAAACAAGTCATAAGTGTATAATGACATGCAGACGACTACGTGCGACAATGTTCAAACTGAATGAACTATTTCTTTAAATGGCATAAATATTATGATAGTTAAATTTTGTAATAATAATAATAATAATAATAATAATAATAATAATAATAATAATA
>CAIGQQ010024175.1:884559-913793 GCA_903798035.1 Danio albolineatus
GAAAGAAAGAAAGAAAGAAAGAAAGAAAGAAAGAAAGAAAGAAAGAAAGAAAGACAGAAACAATTTAAATAATTTTAACCAACATAACTAAATGTGCAGTTGTGTAATTTACACTACATGAAGTAGAAAAAAAGGAAAAAAAAACTTTCAAACTACTGAGTTAACACATTTACAAATATAGAAATATGAATTTTAAGATATAAAATTAGATATATGAAATTATAATAAATAGCCTTGTTTCATTTATTGAGATGTATTGCATGCTAAAGCCAAAGAAATATATATATATATTTTTATTATTAATTTGATCACATTTAGCTTGTCAACGGCTATTGCACATGGAAAGTCTTAATATATGAAGAGTTCAGATGCAAAAGCTTCTAACTGCCAACTGAAATTTTCTTCTAAAATTAGCATTTTTCTCAGGTCATATTCTCATATTTTTATTGCTTTTGATATTAAATAACTGTAAATGTACGACATAAATGTAAGAAGCTCAGAAAAATGCTCATTGTGGAAGAACATTCCAGATGGAACTTGTGTGCTGTGATATGCACTGTAAAAAACAAAAAACAAAACAAACAAAAAAAAAAACAGTAATTAACAGTTTATTAATAATGGATATTAATTTACAGCAATTTACAGAAATTTCAATTTCTGGTAAATTTCTTTAATTTAATATCCAATATTTTACACTAAATTTCTGTAAATTAACAGCCGTTATTTTAAGTTTTTTTGTTCAGCCATGATCCCATACTGTCATGCCAGATTAAACACAAAACATGTAGCAAACATGCATAATGTGTCATTTGCTCTAGTTCACTCAAGGAATGTTTTTCACCTTCATGTGAATTTTCTGCTCACGTTGAAATGTTACCTTTCCCTGAAGATGCAAAGTAGGAAAATTCTGCTTTTTCGCAGCACAAAAAAAATCCTCATTCGGTATAATCGATTTCAATTTACTTATAGAAAAGTGGTACAAAAAGATATCAAACCAAACATTATAATATTGTAAATTCAATTTATTCTAATAAATGGGGGGAAAAACAAGTAATATTGTTCCTTTCATTAGACAACTTAGCACTAACACAAAATGTCGTCTAGTTTCTAAGATTACTGGCATGTTAAAACAGAATGAAGCTCATCCAATCAACACTGCATTGTCCATTTTATAAGTCTTCTATGGTTTTTTTTTTTGTAATTGTTAATAAAAAACTAGGGGATTGAGAGCAGCTCTATAAATGTTCTCTTAAAGTGCTGACAGTCTCAACTGTGTTTTCTCTTGCACCAAATGAAAATCATCAGTAAGATAAATAGGAACGAGGAGCAGGGGACTAAACTCGGTACATTACAACAGATGGCGCACAGCGAAAGGTAAGAGCCCTTGTAATTGCAGATGCTCCCAAGAGCCCGGAACCGGATTTCAGACAAATAAACCAAATGGTGGGCCCTTAAGAGACTGCTCCATTTTTTGTACCTCTTCTATAGCGTCAGCATTAGCTAAATAGTTGCTAACAACCTCGTGACCTCCGCACAGTATGCTGACACACATGACCGTAGCCGAGCTACGAAAACTAGAGTTCAGGGGGTTGTTAAGAATTTTGCAATAATATGGCTACAACGGCTATCTGTTTCATGAAGTGCCATGCTAATACTTTTTACTGTAGCAATTTACATTAGCCAGAAGAAAAGAAAGCACTTTGTTTTAAAGTTCTAATGGTGACACGTCAATGTATCACTTTACCCACCAGCACCACATTTGATTTATATATATATTATTTCTCGATTTTTACTTTTCAAGAGTTCACACTTAGCTGATGATTGATTATAAAGCTTGTTTGGCATGCTGTCCCGGGAAAGAGCCCTGAGCTCATAAGATCCTCGAGCCCAGGGCTCCCTCCCGTTCGCAAGGCTAGAGGAGAGTTTGAGCTCAGGTAGATCTCGAGAACTCCCCTGCGAGTAGCTAATGAACAGATAGTGATCGCTATGAAACGATAACTACTTACTAAGAGCATGTCTATGGTGCCGATTTGTATTAGTCAATTAACTTAAGTTGCATGTTTTTGGACGGTGGGAGGAAACCGGAGAACCCGGGGGAAACCCACGTGAGCACGGGGAGAACGTGCAAACTCCCCACAGAAACATCAGCTGGCTTGGTAAGGACTAGAACCAGTGATGTTCTTGCTGTGAGGCAACAGTGCTAACCACTGGGCCACCGTGCCACCCATCTAGGAAGGAGGAGGAGTAGGGGTGGAAAGGGGGATTCTTCAAAACGAAGATGGCTGTGATATGGAACTAAGGGTATATATAGTGGCTTAGGACTCATCTGATTGGTGAATCATAAATTGGATAATGCGGGACCAGCTGCGAGCAATCATCTGCACGTGATCCTCTCGAAATTAGTTTATAAATAAACTTCACTTTTTGTAAATATTGACAAGCGTCCTAATTATATTGTGAAATATCTGATATTAGAATTCTAAAATAGATGTAAGAACATGTATTTTGTCTTTTAAACAGGTTAATATTGATCATATTACTTGATATATAGCTAGTGATGGGCGCTGCCATGTTTAGTCTCTGTTGCAAGAGAGTTCAGAGAACCTGGATTAACATCATGTTTAGTCATAATTTTCTTTCGAAACACATGAAAGTAAGTAGCTATTTAACTAGGAGAGGAATAGAGTAAATGTTCTAGTGCAGGGGTGTCCAAACTCGGTGCTAGAGGGCCGGTGTCATGGAGAGTTTATTTCCAACTTGCTTCAACACACCTGTCAGAAATTCTCTAGTATATCTAGTAAGAGCTTGGTTAACTGGTTCAGGTGTGTTAGGCCCTGTTTACACTAGTGCGTTTTAGTTTTAAAACGGCGTTTTAGCATGAAAACGATCCGCGTCCACACTAGCGTTTCACCCAGCGTTTCTGAACACATCTCTGTACACACTACTCCACCAGAAACGTATATCACGTGACCATTCACGGACTCTGGGCATGCGCGTTCAAGTATAGACAGGAGGCATATCTCTCGCTCAGCATTCTAAATAGGGCTTACGCCGCATGAAATGCGAGCGATTAGTGACTGCTCGAACAATAGCTTGCCTCTTGCAAATATATGCAGCTGTTGTAGTAAAAAAGGCAGAGTTTAACTGTACAATGGTGCCTAAAACTGACAAAGTGCAAACAACGCTCCCATTTCTGTCCATGTTGTTTACAGTGAAGGCTGGTCTGTCGTCTTTCGGTGGCGTTATATTCACGTGATAGGGGCTTGACAAATAAGGGAAGGATACACAATGATCCAAAAGTGAATCTCAGTAGCCACGCCTCCGTTTTCAAATGTCTCCGTTTCCCCATCCACACTGAGACGGAGCAGCAGCATTATAGAATGACAACGGCCTCTACAGTGTTTCCAAAACGCTCCGTTTTCGGGGCTCGAAAAACTTCGGCATGGTGTGGACGGATGGCGTCACCGTAGCAAAACTTATGCGTTTTGGAACGAAAACACATTAGTGTAAACGGGACCTTAGATTAGGGTTGGAGCTAAACTCTCCAGGACACCGGCCCTCCAGGACAGAGTTTGGACACCCCTGTTCTAGTCACATCAGGGACCAGGCAAGGCTGTTCACAGAGGTGTGATCATATACATGAAAGGGTTACACTAATACCAAACCTTGTGCACATTCAAGATTTTAAAAATGTTTTTAAAAAAGTGCACTTTACATTGTTGGCGTCAAATTACCCCTAAGTTATTAAAATACAAGTGTTATGGCCCTATGTACACTACCTGACAAAGTCTTATCATCGATTTCAGTTTTAAGAGCAACAAATAATAACTTGACTTTTAGTTGATCATTAGGAAAAGTGGCAGAAAGTAGAATTTTCAGATGAATCATCTGTTGAACTGAATCCCAATCATCACAAATACAAATACTGCAGAGACCTACTGGAACCCACATGGACCCAAGATTCTCACATAAAACAGTCAAGTTTGGTGAAGGAGAAATCATGGTTTGGGGTAACATTCAGTATGGGGGTGTGCAAGAAGGCAACATCAACAGCCTGAGGTATCAAGACATTTGTGCTGCCCATTACATCACAAACCACAGCAGAGGGCAAATTCTTCAGCAGGATAGGACTCTGTCTTATACTTCAGCCTCCACATCAAAGTTCCTGAAAGCAAAGAAGGTCAAGGTACTCCATGATTGGCCAGCTTAGTCACCAGACATGAACATTATTGAGCATGTCTGGGAAAAGATGGAGGAGGAGGCATTGAAGATCGGTCCAAAAAATTTTGATGAACTCTGGGAGTCCTGCAAGAATGCTTTCTATGCTATTCCAGATGACTTAATATGTTTTTTGAGTCATTGCAGAGATGTATGAATGCATTCCTCCAAGCTCATGGGAGTCATACACAATACTAATAATTTTTAATAAAAATATTTTACTGCACCATGCTGTACATTACTTCTGTTAAATGACAAGACTTTTGTCTAAGCAAAGTCAGACCTTACTGTCCTAATTAAATAATTAAAAATCAAGGCATGATCATATTTCACTTTGGTAAAACAAGTGTAATCTAGAGGCCTTTGCCTTTTATATGCAGTAAGCCATTTCTGATACGCCATCCAGTTCCCCATTCTTTTATGGGGATGTCAATCATCATTAATCTTTGTGACATCACTACAAATGCCAATTAAGAAGGAAGCATAAAAAGTTTAAAAGGACGCTTGGGTGAAAGATTGCTCTCTTGCTTGATTTTTGGTTTGAAGTATAGTCTAAATATGGTGTGCAAATGCTGAAGATGTTTTGTTTGTTTGTTTTCTCTAAAGCAGTTTAGAGCAGGGGTGCCAACACTTTTTTTTTGCTTTCAGGCCCACAATCCAAACATCATCAAGGAGCTGTGGGACAAAGTTAAACAATACAGTACCAAACTATATCAAATTAAAGTTGTCATGAGAAATTTCCTAATATTTTTCAGAATATTTCAAAATAAATAGAAAACATTACTTTAGATCAAATTAACTAATGCAGTATAACTTTTTAAAACAATAACTTATTGCAATACAACCATAAACAATCACATTTATAACACAGTGGAGTTCAACCCCGAATACGCTAGTCAAGCAGAATCTGACTCTGACTTGATTTGCTCTGCATTACTAAAGTATCTGCATTGTTATGTGCATTCAAACAAAATCTGATTAATTTATGCCATCTAATTAAATTAAATTTACAATTTTTTTTAATAAATAAAAAAAAACAATTAAATTTAGTTAGCTTTAACAATAAAAGAAATAAAAAAAGGGTTACATTTTGAAATGACAATCTCAAAACGATCCCCATCATTCTCTCTCTTTTCTTAGATGGGATGGCGGGCCAAATCACAGGTTACCATGGGCCAACTTTGGCCCACAGGCCCTAGTTTGGGCATCTCTGGTTTAGAGGATCATTTTCAGCCAGTATGGAGTTTTTGTTATATTGCTTTCTTCTATTTGGCGCCGCTTGATATCTTCTTTCCCTTAAACACAAATACTAATTGATTTATTTTCTTTTGTGAGATACTTCAACTTGTACATGTTTTTCCTGTTTGAATTCATTAAACTTTATTTGTGAATAAATTCAGTTATTTTTGTCCTATTTTGTAATATTTTTGTCACAACAAAATGTTTGCTCTTTAACTCCTAGAGCTTCCCCCATACACGCAACTTTTGTAAAATGTCTGCTTCACATAGTTGTGACAGATTCCTTGTAAAATATAGCCATGCTTAAGAATGCTTAGCTTAAGCAATTTTTATTGACGTGGTACGTGTTGATGGATATGAAGGGAGTCGCTCACGTGCAGTACTGTGCGTATATTGTGTGAGTATGTGTGCATTTCCTAGCAACAAAAACTAATGCCTAACATTGCCGACGGTGTCCGTATCCCTTAAAGTAATAGTAAATGTTTAGAGATGGTGTGACCAAAGTCCCTGTAAGAATTTTATAGTCTTTTGGTGCAATGCCTGTATTTTGGAATTTTTTTGCAGTCTACTTAGAATCCAAGATAGAAAACATTTTTGTTTTTCATTGGCATTGATTGTTTTGAAATTCAAATGACACTCGCACGCCTGTGTTTTTTTTTTTCTGTAATAAATATGGCTGTCAAGCCAACAGTTTGAGGATCTTAATGGTTTATTGCGGGTATATTGTTTAAATGAAAAAGAATTTGTGTTACAAGTTGAACAAAAATTCTGATAATCATATTTCGAATTTAAATAGTTTCTTTGTCTTGAGTTTGTACAATTTTTTTACATGATGGACAGTACTAATTATTACATATTTGTTTTGTAAGCAGCGGCGGTTTAATTCAAATTCATATTTAATTCAATTTAATGTGAATCGAATGGCATAGAACATAATACATGTGCTTGTGCAACTTTGCATGCTCGTGGCATGGAGGATAAATAGAAAATGATGTTGGTCTGTGTGCATGAACTTGGTGGCAGCCATGATCCCATACTGCCATGCCAGGTTCACACAAATTATGCAGCAAACATGCATACAGTGTCATTTGCTCTAGTTTACTCGAGGGATGTTTTTCATAATTGTGACTGAATTGTCTGCTCAAGTTGAAATGCTACCTTTCCCTGAAGAAATTGGGGTAAATTCTGTGTGTTTGCAGGACTTGTGTATGAAATCTACACACCCGAATACTTGATTTCACAATAAATATCATTAGGCATTTAATTTCTTTAGTTTCAACCAGATGAGTTTTTATTTACAAAAAAGAGGTGCAAAAAGATTTCAGATTTTAATAGTGATGATGACAAGCAACACCTTCATGTACCTCTTTGAGAACCAGACCATAAAAGTCCTTTGCACCCCTGGATATTATGCTACTGCTTTGATCGCGTTTGACAGTTTTGTGAAAAATCAGATCAAGTCTTGCAAATAGGACACAGAATTCCTAACCCCAACCTTCATCATCTTGTTTTATTAACACCCTAATTACTTTATTAACACTGTCAGATTGAGTATTAAAAACAAGCCCAACGGAGCAATGCTTCCAATAATTAGATCTGGCAACATGGCGGAGCGAAAGCAGCAGCCGCACCCTCTAGAGCGAATAAGCATCATTAATTTATTCAGTGACATGATTTGAAATAATTTTTCATTCGTAGAACTTAAAAGTTTTATTTTTTTAACATGAGACTTCTAGACCTTAGAGCTGGCTTTGGGCCTGCTGACACGTGCATTATAAGCATTTTTTTTCTTTTATAAAATGCGCTTGGTTTGATACTGCGCCAGCTCATTCCCTTCTTGTCAGCTGGACTGGTGAAAGATGGACTCCCCATGCTGTCAATGTAAACAAAGCCTGGCCTTGTGACTTCTTAAAAGCAGATGCCCATTAGGTGCCTTGAGGTACCGCAGGGGCGTTTGCTGGGCCCTTTAAAAAAAGCCATCGAGCAAGCAGCTGTCTATTCAAAGGTGTCACAGTGGCTTTGGCTGCAAATGAGAGCAAGGCGATGCGTGAGACGCTCGCGGGTGGATTTTGTTTGTTCTGTTGACAGAAGCCTCCTGCGGGCCGGCGAGGTTTGGCTGCCTCAGGACCTTACAGCTCTGAGTGTGGCAGCCAATTAACAGGATTAGAGAGAGGGACAGTGAGAGAATTCCCTCGACTCCTGGCTAACATCTACATTGTCACAGTGATAAGGTTCGAGAGGTACTTTCATTAACTGCTCAGCAAACCAGCTGTGATGAACACACACACTGGTGTCTCTTCACTTACAAATCCCTTCACTTCACTGGACCCAAACACACTGCCCACACACTATATGAACAGAGGGAAAACAATGCGCCTTTTTCCTGGAGTTCAGTGGGATCAGAAATGATTTGGACACTTCAGCTCAATTTAAGAAATGTATTAATATCATAACTTAAAGGGTCACGAAACACCAAAACACATTTTTTGGGCTGTTGACAGTCATATATGTGTCCCGCGCTGCTATAAACACTATTAGGACACATATAATTGACTAATAAGTGAAAATTAGTTGTTTTTGCGTTATTTCGAGCAAATTCGTTCTTCCGGTTTGAAACTAATTTTTGAAGCTGCGTCACGCCGATGAAATCTATGCATGTACTCCAGCGTGGAGAGTGGACGTCTGTACCGGCGAGTGCATCGTGACATCTCTGAGCGTGCGGCATTGATTCATGAGAAAGTCTTGGTTCGAACCAACCAGCGCACTCTATTGTGTATGCGACGCAACTTCATAATAATTCATGATCGAATTCAGTGAGCGCCACACTGTGTTGCTAAAACAAGTGGAAGAAGAATTGCTTGGAGACACAGGTCGCCAGTGTTGTGTTTATGTGCTGCAACGAAGGTTTTGTTTTCATTTCCTGCTATTAGAGCGCAGCTAGACTCCCACGCGCGTGCAGAAACTTTTTTTTTTTTTTTTTTTTTTTTTCACCCGAGAGCTCTCCGCATCTGGAAATGGTGAAATCGGGATTTGCCGCTCGTCTCCATTTAAAAAAATACACAGCTGCAGTTCATGTTGATTGTCCTGTTTTTGGTAAATACGCGATCTGTGCTCTTTGTTTGTTTATTCAGAAGGGAAAGTTAGTTTCGTCAGCAGTACTGTTTCAGTGTTTATAGACAGACCTTAGTCAAAATAGTTAGAACTGTTACTGAGTTTACAGCACGCTAACATCACTACAGTATTATAGACTGAACGATCTGTTGTAAATGCTGCTCTCCAAATGGAAGAATATAAACGCCGCATTTTGTGACAGGATAGTGTATACACACACACGGCTTTCTGGCGCTACCTGCCGAGAGCATAAGTTACCAAGTTATTTCTCTCATACGCCGCGCGGTATCAAACAATCCATTAAAAACGCACTTTTAGCAGTTTCTCGCATCTCATTTGTCACGGTGGCATGCAAGAAATGTCCCTGGATTAAAGAGAAAGTGCCATTAAAGTCGACAATTCAATAATTTGGCAAATAATTCGATTACTGATGTCCATGTAAGCACAGTCACTGTCTTTCTCACCCTGCGTCTGTGTGTTTGTTGTGCCTCAGTGTGAAATTCAGCACGTGCACAAATGGAAACTCCCATTTTTATGCAAAACCTTCCCTCTTTCCCCTTCCCTGACACTCCTACCTAAACTGAGCTGGACACACCCACTTTCCTGAGCTTTTCCAAACTCAAATGTGTGAAAACACCCCCGCTGAGACTGGGGGGTTTCGTGGCCCTTTAAAACAGCAGTCCAGCGCCGGTCCTTCAAGCATCTTACAGTTTTTTCCCAACTGCTTGCACATTTTTAAATGTGTTACCTTCTTTCAAAACTCTACACACAATTCTCAAAACTGCACACACAAAATGCCTCACATTTCCTTCAAAATGTAACACTGCATTAAACATGCCTTAAACATGTCAGAATGAAGCCTTTGCATCAAAAATCATACATGTATTTCATAATAGTAAATGTTTGGATATAATATGGAAACACTGTTGTTCTAAATAATAATAAAATAATCTGATGAAAAGAGTAGCAGGTACACTGTAAACACCAACGCAATAAGGAAACATAAAACATTCATTAGGTCAAACATTACTCTTGTATACATTAGAAAGGAATTTAGAATGTATGATAAAGAAAAGGTGAATATGTGCACAGCAAAAAAAAATCTGTGTACAGAGTTTATTCTTACATCGAACTGGAGTATGTGTTACCCTTTAAAGTGTTAATATAATATCTTTTTCCTATATTATCAATTGGTGTGACAGATAACAGTTATCAAATATGTTGAAAATTTATTAAATGTTCATTAATCTTTTCAGAAATAATTTTATTACGTTCAACTCTTTGCATTTTAAAATGCAACAAGACATGTTTCAAGTTTAAGTAAAACGTATTGGTTGGATCACTGTTTGTCTGAAAGAACACTATTCACTAGTGGGAAATACACTGCATATTGGGTTAAAGTATAACAATTAAAAAAAAAGAAAAGAAAAAAAAACCTCTTAAATATATGCTCTTTCACACATGTGAATTAAAATATACTGCGGTTTGAACACTGAACAACACAAAAAAATAAAAGATAAAAATCCCACTGGGTCCCACTTTATTTTGTCGCTTATACCAGTGAACTTACATGGTAATTAGTTGTGTAAGTAGTATGTAACTACAGTGTATGTACACACTGGTACATAGTATTTACTTGTGTAATACTGGTGTAACTACACTCATGTAACAACCCACTGAATAGCATGTGTAAGTACAAATGTGTAACAGGACATTGGTAACAACACTATGAAAGTACACATCTGTAACAAGAATTATGTAAGTGCATTGTGTAACAACAATATGTAGTTGCAGATGTTTTCCCACTTCCACACCAGTTTGCAGATCATGTACTTGTGAACACTGTGTGGCAGAACTAATGCTGCATTAGAAGGTTTCACCTTGTGATACCAGTGTAATTACATAGTAAATCCACAGGAACTGTCCACTCAATATAAAGTGTAAAATAGTCACAAATTACTGTTCATTCATTCATTTTCTTTTCGGCTTAGATGGGTTGCAGCTGGAAGGGCATTCGCTGCGTAAAACATGTGCTGGATAAGTTGGCGGTTCATTCCACTGTGGCGACCCCAGATGAATAAAGGAAATAGGCTGAAACGAAAATGAATTTTATTTTACACTTTATATTGTGGACCGTTCCTGTGGAGTTACCATGTAACTACACTGTTACTAAAGTGTTGTATAGAAGATATTTCTACAAGTTACACAGTAATTTGTGACTATTTTACACTTTATATTAAGTGGACAGTTCCTGTGGATTTACCATGTAAGTATACTGGTATCACAAGGTAAAACCTTTGACCGCAGCATTAGTTCTGCCATACAGTGTTCACAAGTACATGATCTGCAAACAGGTGTGGAAGTGGGAAAACATCTGCAAGTACATATTGTTGTTACACAATGCACTTACATAATTCTTGTTACAGATGTGTACTTTCATAGTGTTGTTACCAATGTCCTGTTACACATTTGTACTTACACATACTATTCAGTGGGTTGTTACATGAGTGTAGTTACACCAGTATTACACAAGTAAATACTATGCACCAGTGTGTACATACACTGTAGTTACACACTACTTACACATCTAATTACCATGTACTGTAAGTTCACAGGTATAAGCGACACTTAATATAAAGTGGGACCATTTTTTTTTTCTTTTTGGACCAGAACAGCCCAGTTTCCTGTCACCTTTGACCTAATTATAGGCCTATAGTGCAGTAAAGCAGTGTTTGGTTGGTGATCAGTTAAGAAAGTGTTTTCACATTTTAGGAGAGTGTGTGTGATCTGGTGAATAAGTGTTGCATTTTCGATTGGTTAGAGAGTCCACTGGACGTTTTTCAGGGGTTAACTGATAACACTATACTACTACTAGCACTACAGCTACTATTAAAAAAATGTATAATATGTATCCATGATTATAATAATAACTTATACATACACTTATAAGAAAAATAAACAAAAACCCATCAAAATGACTAAAACTTCAGGTGAACTTTTGTGTTTTGATATTTAGTTTGTGATTTTAGGGTGAGACGCAAGTGCCCAAACACTGTTTTGTATGGTGGGGGAATGGACAAAACAAGCAAAATTGGTCTTACCGAGAGCAACTGTTCCCATTAGAAAAGGTTTTCCGATTTGAGTGAAGTCATTCGTGGTCTCTTGGTGAACTTCCGAACCCACAACAAATGTCACGGCCACCTTGGGGCAGAGAAATTATGACAGGCTGTAAGGCACACGGCACAGAGCATCCAATGTAATCCAGCCCACCGATAGATTCTCATTTCAAATGACATTTGCAGGGATATACAAAAGCAGAGGAAAAAGGCGCAATGACAAATGTCTTGGTGGTTTCTGTCAAGGGTTACTGGAGGTGCCTTGGGGGAGGCAAACCAAAAAGTGTTTTACCACAAATTGATAGCTTTTAATGTCATGACCACTGAAACTGAGAAACAGATGAGATACAATATGTGAGAGGTGAGAGAGAGTGTGTGTGTGTGCAACTGAGAGAGAAGAACAATAGTCCTTGACCTGGATATTTGTGTTGCATGTCTAGCTCACAGCTGAAATAATATTTACAAGCGCATTAGGGTCATTCTTATTAGCTAAATGATTTGAGGTGAAAAAGCCACAGCAGACCAAATTTAATCCAGTAAAATTAAAACTTTTTGTATTGAATTTGCGAACACACACACAACTATATTGTTTGTTTAAAATAGCTATATATTGATAATAAAAAAATTGTAATACAAAAAATAAATAAATGAATGAATAAATGAATGAATAAATGGATGAATGAATGAATGAATGAATAGATGGATGGATGGATTAATGAATGAATGAATGAATGAATGAATGAATGAATAGATGGATGGATGGATTAATGAATGAATGAATGAATGAATGAATGAATGAATTAATTAATTAATTAATCAATGAATGATTTTTTGCGCTCGGACGGTCTTGATGCAGACACTCACTGGTGATGAAAATACTACAGTAAAGAAATTTTCCTACAATAATTCACTCGCCGTAAACACACATCAGACCATTTGCACAGGCTGAGGATTATGGCTAATAATGTTGTCAATATTATTTAATTTCAGACAGATCATTTTGCTCAAAGGCCTCAATGTATCATCA
This sequence comes from Danio albolineatus, assembly GCA_903798035.1. NCBI lineage: Eukaryota > Metazoa > Chordata > Actinopteri > Cypriniformes > Danionidae > Danio > Danio albolineatus. The sequence goes on from CAIGQQ010024175.1 coordinate 897,271, forward strand.
GGGTATTGACTTTACTAAATATTGTTTTGTCTGTACAGTGTATCTTTCTCTTCTTTAATGTTCTACTAAAGAAAGACAGCCATGATCCCATCCAGTTTGCCGGATTACAGAAATCATAGCAGCCTTGTAGCATATCCTGACCGAATCACTTGTTTAGCTGAGTGACTCATTTATAAACAGATTCACACATGAACTTTTGGATGTTGCACAAATATGTGAAAACATGATGTAAGTATTGTGTCTGAAATTTTATTACTACATTATCCACTTCTTGCGTACAGAAAATGATGTGCACACATTTGTTAAGAGTCAGTATTTGGCAATAGTATCTGGATGCAGCCTTTATGATGCAAGCTGAGATTGCATCACTCAGCGATGCAATGTGAGATACAACGCACTCAATAGAGTGAGTGACGTCACTGTGACGGGTAGGGTTAGGGGTGGAATAAGGTGAACGCATTAAAAAGCATTGGATGTAGCTCAGATTGCACCGCACCAGGTCTGCATCCAGACCCCTCTCGTATTTGGTGGGATAATCCTAATTTTGCATCACAAATATTGCAAACGTATTATTTTGACCGATTTCATTAAAAAAAAAAAAAAAAAAAAAAAAAAACGCTATAAAATATTTTGTTTTAAATTTGGAAGGAATGTTGTGATCTGTTGGAAAATTAACCTCAATCCCCTAAAGGAATGTCAAAGCAAGATAGGTGGGGGCTCTGCTTTTAGAATACAATAATTTGACCACCCAAACAAAGGTTTATTGTAAAAGCTCGATCATGCCAGCAGGCTTAAGGAGCAAAATATTTTAAATAAAATATCTGCAGTCTGAACACTGCTAAAACATCATATGATAGACACTGTAAGTGTTCAAATAACATTTTCTTGTAAATTAAGGATTTTTATATATATATACAGAGCTGGAAAGTAAAGTAAACTCATAGAGCCCTATCATACACCTGGTGCAAAATGGTACCAGGGACAGTACAAGTGATTTTTTTGCTATTTTCAGACTCTCACATAAATCATTTTCAAATTTTGCATCATGTCGATTAACCCTAGTTTGCTGTTGGGGATGTTTTCATCCCCTCTGGGGTGATTTTGACATTGTCTGATGTTTATTTGTGGTCTTAATCTGGCCAGAACCTTGGATAAATTCACATTATGCTTAAAACACACCGTTAACTCCTTAAGAAAATAAGGGCAATAATTTTACACCAGGCGGCGGTGCGCAGAATGTTTTTTTTTCTTTTTCTTTTTTTCATCCTTAAAGGGCCACGAAACCCCCCTGGCTCAGCTGGGTGTTTTCACACCTACAGTCTGGAAAAGCTCAGGAAAGTGGGTGTGTCTAGCTCTGTTTAGGTGGGAGTGTCAGGGGAAAGAGGGAAGGTTTTGCATAATAATGGGAGTTTCCATTTGGGCACGCGCTGATGTTCAAACAAGCAACACAAAAACATAGACACAGGGGAGAAAGACAGTGACTGTTTATATTGACATCAGTCATCTAATTATTAGCCAAATTATTAATTTGTCGACTTTAACGGCGGTTTGGCACTTATATTTTTATCCAGGAACATTTCCTGCCTGTCCTCCGTGACAAACGAAATGTGAGAAACTACTAAGAGTGTTGTTTTAATGGAGTGTTTGATACGGCACAGCGAAAGGGAGAAATAAAAACCCTCCGCAGACTATTCTGTCACAAAATGTGGCAAAAATTCAACACGAAAGTAATTGTTTGACTGCAGTGTTTACACTCGGAGAGCAGAATTTACAGCAGATCTTTCAGTCTTTATTATTGTATGGATAACACTGAAAGAGTTACGAACTCTACAAACTACTAACTAACTACGAACTAACTTTGCCATCTGAATAAACAAACAAAGAGCATTGATCGCTTACTAAATCTGTAGACTAGGACAATCCACATAAACTAAACGGCGTCTGTTTTAAAAGGAGACGAGCGGCAAATCCTGATTTCACCATTTCCAGATGCGGAAAGCTCTCGGGTGAAAAAAATAAGTTTCTTACAGACGCATTTCTGCTGCGCACGCGTGGGAGTCCAGCTGCGCTCTCATAGCGAAAATGTAAACAAAACCTTCGTTGCAGCACATAAACACAACACTGGGGACCTGTGTCTCCAAACAATTCTTGTTCTTTCACTTGTTTTGGAAGCACAACGTGGCGTCTCTCTGCCGTCTGGACACTGCAACACGTACACACAGTCTTCGAAGCTCTCGTGTATATTAATGAGTTGCACCGCATACACAATAGAGTGCACTGATTGGCTTAAACAAAGGCTATCGCATGAATCAATGCCGCACACCCAGAGACGTCACGATACACTCGCAGATACAGACGTCCACTCTCCACGCTGGAGTACATGCACAGATCTCATCGGCGTGACGCAGCCTCAAAAATTCGTTTCAAACCAGAAGAACGAATTTACTCGAAATAACGCAAAAACAACTAATTTTCACTTTTTAGTCAACTATATGTGTCCTAATAGTGTTAGCGTGGGACACATATACGACTGTCAACAGCTCATAAAATGTGTTTTGGTGTTTCATGGCCCTTTAAAATAGCAGAAGTGGATTCGGACATGCCCTTGGTGCTTTTGGGCCATCCTCTTTAGACTGCATTTAGATCGTTAAAGATCGTTTTAGCCCATAGTGTGTGTTTATCATCTGTTTATGATACAGGTACACAAAATTGTCACCATTTTGCAAAATTCCTCTTTAAAATTCACGTCTCTTCAAAAATCTCTCATTATCCCTCAAAACAAAGAACGCTTAAACAAGTTTAATTAACCAATGAAGCGTAATTGAATTAAAAGTATGAATTTGGTGCACTGAAGCATGTACAGTATGTATTACACAAATTACAAAGAAAATAAAATCCCCCTCTCAATTAATCAAAGTATATGTCACACTGTTAAAAGCCCCATACATTTTCTCACATCACACTAAAATAAAAACAATAAAACATACATGAAGTACATACAGTACAGACAAAAATACACACACACACACACGCACACACACACATATAAAAAAATACACTCCAACCAGCACTGCCGTAAATGTAGGGTCTGGTTCTGGTCATAAGCAAAATTAAAAATTCAAACTGCTCTTATTGTGTTCCAGGAAGTGGCAGGACATTCCTGTTGCGTTAACTCCATTTCTCACTGTAGTACATGAGTGTCCACAGGGGGACGGTGGTCCGGAGTAGAGGGAGAGATGACAGCCCACCTGTGCAGACAGACTCAGTGTGCAGCCGCGGCTGAGCTGTGAGATTGTTAATGGGATTTTGCAGCAATACGTGCCTGTGAGAGAGCAATGAGAAACTCCTCAGAAACAGTCTGCCTACGACTCACTGCCCACACATGCAGAGCCAGAAAACGACTCCAAATGAAGGGGACATTTCACTTCCACTATACAACAGAAAAGAGATGATGATTGATGGATGGATGGATGGATGGATGGAGTGGAGGCTTTATTTACTGTAAACATTCTGGTCTCAAATATATTATAGAATTAATATTACAAATTAGATATATTATGTAGAGGAGTCCAAATGAAACCTTTATTATGATAAAGAGGACCATTCTGGATCAGTTTAGTAACAGTTCAAAACTGGTTATAAAGTAATACTGGTTTTCTAACGTCATACTATGGAGAGGGAGACAAGATGCAAGTAAAAGTAGCATACTATGGCGAGGGAGTCGAGACTTGTGTGTGATTAAAAATGTTTTAAAAGACTTGACATTGGGCACATTTCGCTGCTTTTTGAGTTTGATGGGACAGTCTTTTACTGGAACTTAAGGTAGATAACAGCCCAAGATCCCCTATATGACTGCTAACAGTACATGGTAAAAAAATAAAAAAAAAATCTCTCCCGGTCACTGTTCTTTGAGCAGGTAAAATTAAAGGTTCAGCTCATACTGTACATCTCATTGCTTGTAACTCATAACCTCTAATATTTCAGTGGACTGCCTGTAGCTGTGATTATGACACACATTAGCTATGGCTAGGCCCACACAAAATCTGCGCATGGAGAATTCCACAGATTTCCACAGATTTTTGGCATATCATTGATTCTGTTAATGTACTTGAGTAAATGTGTGTACATTTATTTATTCATTTTTTAAAATAATTTTAGTATAATTATTGACTAATATGAAAATATTCATATTATAAACAGTTTGTAAAGTAATATTTTCTGTATTTTAGTAGATATATTACATGAGAGACTTGTTTTGTTTACCAAAAGTGGATCTAATTGGGTTTGCATTGTAAACATTAAATAAAAGTTAAAGAGGTATTATTTTTTATCTAATACATTAAGGTTTTAGTTATGATCCACCCAAAATCATTCCGCATAAATCTGCAGATTTTAAACAAAATTCTCCACAGAAATAGCAAAAAAATGTCCGCAGATTCCGTCTGGCCCTAGCCACGGCGATGTTTCAATATTTTGCAATATCACAATATTTATTCCTGTCCGTAGCTGCTACGGAGTAGCTACGGAGCCCTGATGACATGCAGACAAATTTACGGGAATGTGTTTAGAATAGTTCTCTTTAAGCTAGCCAACATATTATGACTTCAATTAAAAATTTATTTTAGAATCTATTCGATTTGAATTTTGTATGTGTTCTTTTGTTCATGCCATGAATTAATTTGTAAATCAATTCTTTAGTTCCATAGATTTAGTAGGACTATTCCAAGAACAAATTATTCCATTTTATAGTTAATTACTAAAGTATAACTTTAATTAAACCAATGAAATGCAATAATAAGATGTGGTCGTGGAAGCAAATTTGCAATTCAAACTATGTTCAGAGCTCCATAGTTTAAAATAGGTTAACAGTCAGTTAAACTATTTTATAAGATAACACACACAGCTGCCTAAATAAATAGGCTATAAAATACAAAGTTGATCACTTAGGCCTATTCAAATATTATTAAAAACTGTACTGAAAGAAAAAAGCACAAGAAAGAATGCTAAATTTTAGACAGTGCTTCCATTTTAGACAGTCATTCAAGATTTTTAGTTAAAAAAAAAAATTGAGTAAACCTACTAGAGAAATTTTATGTCGGAGTGTGATCTGAGCGGTATTGGTATTGGCAAGCACATGATAATGGAGCAGAATGCTTAGCGGAGCATCACGCCGCTCAGCTCTGCTCACATGTTGTGGCTGCTACAGTATATCAGTTCAGTATGTTCACTATATAACTGCTCCCTACTTGCCATGTATTTCTTGTCTTAGACCATGTTGTGCAGTGTCGTACTTTACTGCAGTAACGTACAAGATCACTTTAATTCACTCACGCATTCTCAGTAGCCACATATGTACAGTAGGTATGATAGGTGCATCAATTCATTCACCTCTCTACAAAGACTGCCCCTATTATGACATTTCACTGTTGTAATTATACTTTGAACCTTAAAATAATAACAGATAAACCTTGAGCTAATCATTGGTGTTAGCTCTTATTAAGCTGTGAAACTGCTATATGTATATGATCTATTTGAGGGAAACTTACAGAAGACAAATATTAACATTTATCCATCCTATGCTTATTATCTTACAACAAGAAAAATAAACATGTACGACATGAAGCCCTAGTCTTTGAAATAGATTTTCTGTGTAACCGTAATGTTGACTGTGAAAGGAAAAGCTGCCATATAGAGTATCTATTGTCTGTAAGTAAACATTTCACTCTTAAGGACCGGAGAAGAGTGACCTGGATTACTGAGAAGACATCCCATTAGATGCACACATGGCTTTTGAGCACTGCTTGAAAAAAAAAAAAAAAACACGATCACATAAAAATGCCTTTCAGTTTCCTTTTAAAAGGCCTGTATGGTGGAGGGAGACTGAGAAAATACTGTGATTAGTCTCTTTCTAACTTGACATTGTCAGAAATCCAGAGTGAGGTCTAAGAAAATGAAGTGTAAAAGCACATATTACCTAACAGAGGCTGTTCGCTCAAATCTCATGGCTTTGTCTGAGAGTGCCCATCTCATCAGCCCTTCAACATCTATTCTCAGCTTTCTGTACTCTCTCCATTGTTTTGAGCATGGACGAAGCTGAGGGTGGGGGGAATGGAAGTGGTGCCCTTTCACAACAAACATGTTGACTGCCAATCTGTCACATACTGTACGAGTTTTCACAAAAGAAGAACACGTTCTTAGTTCTTAGAACTATTGGCAGAATAACATGAATTTTGTTGTGTTCACATAGAAAGAACTGGGAATGATTTTAGTTAGAGGAATGGCTATTGGAGTAAATGAACTACTTCTTAGTTGTAAGCTGTATACAGATTGGGCAAAATGCATGTTATATTTAACACCAGCACTAAACACCTTGGTCACACTTTATTTGATGGTGCGTTTGTTGAATTAAGTTACATTGCATGTGCATGCCAATTAATTCTCATTAGATTAGAAGTAGACTGTTAGGGTTGGGGTTAATTTAAGTTGACATGTACTTGGAAAGCTTCTTATAATCAGTTAAATGTCTGTTGAAGGAGCAGTATCAGCGGATATTACGCAGACAGTCTACTAATACTCAAATGGACCATCAAATTGTCAAATGGAGAATTTTGTTAACCTACACTTTACTATTATAATAAACCTTACCATATTCATAATATAAATATTGAACTGAGCTCTAGTGACTGTGTAGTCCATTTGAGTACAGTGAACACAGTGTCATGTTCGTGAAACCAGTATGAGATTATTCGAGCATTGTGACATGGCACAGTATCATGCTGAACGTAGCCATCATAAAAGGGCACATTGTAGTCATAAAGGGATGGACAATCAGCAACAATACTCAGGTGGGCTGTGACATTTAAATGATGCTAAATTGGTATTAAAGGGACCCAAAGAGTGTCAAGAGAATACTTCCCACACCACTAAACCAGCAGTCTGAAACCACTGAAACAAGATGGATGCTTTCATGTTAAGATACATTTAGACCTTATCATTTGAATGTCAAAGCACAAATCAAGCTATTGTTTTTCATTTTTACTAAGTATGTATGAGTTATAGTCTCAGATCGCTGTTCTTTGCTGACAAGAGTGACAAAACATGATTTCTGAGGTTGTAGCTCATCTGCTTCAAGGTTATTATATTCAAAGATGCTCTTCTGCAGACCTCGTTTAAAATGAGGTATAAATATATATATACACGTAAGTTGAGTCAACTTAACTTACATTATTTTGGTAACTTGTTGCTTTTAGGGCAATTGGTTTACTCGCTTTAAGTACTTAATCACTTACAGTGACTTTACAGTGCAGGATATTAGACCAGCAAATCATTAAAAGCAATCCTGAATAGAAAAGTTTTAACTGATATTTTAAATTGGAAATAGAGTCCACCTGACGAATGTGCAATGGCAGGGAATAACTCTGATGCTGTGCAACTAAAAGCCCTGCCACCACATGACTTAAAATTTGTAACCGATAACAATCCAGCAGTAGAAGATCTTAGTGAGAGCAAAGGAGTATACCAATGAAGAAGATCAGAGAGATAGTTCGGTGTTTTGAAGAGCATTGTATGTTAGGAGAAGAATATTATATTGTACACTATAGTGAACAAGTGCAGATGAAAGAAAATTGGAGTTATGTGATCAGAAGCACACGAACGGGTGACTATCCTGCAAGAGGGACAAATATGTTTTCACGACTTCTTGGCCTAAATGTATGGCTGCAGAAAACATGCAACAGGAAAGGATTGAATTACATTGACAACTTCAATCTCTTCTGGAACCAAAGACAACTATTTACATCAGACGGCCTTTATCCAAACAAACTTGGTTCAAAGGTGTTAAAGGACAATATCTATTTCTCCCTTCATCATCCATCGGCTGTGTGTGCCACTGAACTCAACCCAAATGGCACACACACACCTAGCAGATGTCAGGATGACCACAGGACTTCAAATCAGCTCCTGAGTGGACTTGGGGCTGATACATTACACAAGGACAGTGATAACGCCATGCAGCCTGTGCCCTGCACACTGAGCCCAACACAGACTGACTGTGATCCATCAGAACAGCAGCAAATCTCAGTGTTCAACAATGATCCTCAGGAAAACAGCCAGGAAAATATATTTCCAGAATCTCCAGACCCACAACCTCTGCCACCTCTGTCACCAGACACGCTCTCATTGTCACCTTGCTCGCCCCACTTGGACTTTTCTAAAAAGATGGAGGAACTGGTGTTTGCTGGAACTAAACTTTCACACTACTTTGCCGCAAGCCCCCAGTTATCACCCAAAAAGCGGCGTGCTCCACAACAACCCTCTGGAAGAACCCTCCGATCACACCACCAGGGCTCAAACAGCGCCCCATCTTCAGCTGTCTGTGATGTATGTCGGGTGCCTGCTTAGATAACAGTATCTTTATCAGATGTTTACAGAACAAGCAGGAACCTTGTGTGCCTGTAGCTTTCTCTACGCAGATATGTGTTTTATTACGAGACAGAAAACCAAAGGCCTCTTCAAGCCGTATAGCAAATCATTCAAATCTGGTGTCGATTAAATGTAGATCTGAGACTACTGTAGGGAAAACAGCTAAAACTGTTAAGGTAGCACTTTTAAACATCCGATCACTTAACAATAAGTCACTTTTACTCAATGACTTTATCAGCACAAATTGCCTTGATTTTATGCTTTTAAATGAAACTTGGCTCGATGACAGTTGTAGCGCAGCAGTCCTGAATGAAGCAGCTCCTTTAAACTTTGATTATTTGAGTGTTTGCAGAGCTAATAGGAGAGGTGGAGGCATCGCTGCCCTGTTTAAAGATGTCTATGAGTGTAAACAAGTGTCATTTGGTGATTATTTGTCCTTTGAATATCTGAGTATAGCACTAAAGGGTGCTCCACGCATTTTACTGATCATTATCTACAGACCTCCAAAATATTCTCCAACTTTTATTGATGATTTTACAGAGCTGGTCTCAATAGTAACCTCTGAATTTGACTGTTTTACTATTGCTGGGGATTTTAATATTCACGTTGATAATCCAGAAGTCAATGCTACAAAAGAACTTATGACTGTTTTTAACACGTTTGATCTGACTCAGCATGTTCAAGGACCCACACATAATCGTGGACACACTCTTGATCTACTTATAACTAAGGGTTTAGACATTTTATCGACTGTTGTTAAGGATGTGGCACTATCTGATCATTTCTGTATTTTCTTTGATGTATTGATCACTCCAGCCATTGAAGACAGATCAGTTTCTGTCAGAAAGAGATGCATAAATGAGAACACTAGTGAGCAGTTTATGAAGGCCATATCACTAACACCAAGCATATCTGCATACTCTGTCCATTCTCTCCTTGATTTGTTTAACTCTAAAGTTAAGAAAGATGATATTGCTCCTGTTAAAGTCGGGAAGAAAACTGGCAAACAGAAAGGGCCTTGGACAAGGTCAACATCTATAAAGATGATGAAAAGACAATGCAGAAAAGCTGAGCGTATGTGGAGGAAGACGAAACTAGTAGTCCATTACAATATCTATAAAGACAGTCTTTATGCTTTTAATGTGGAACTAAACACTGCTAGGCAGAGTTTCTTCTCAAGCCTTATAAACAGCAATATAGATCACACCCGTACCCTCTTTGCAACGGTAGAGAGACTCACGAACCCCCCTAGTAGGATTCCTAGTGAACTACTCTCTGAAAGCAAATGTAATGAGTTTGCTCATTTCTTTACTGATAAAATCAATAATATCAGAAAGACAATCAGCTCATCCAATCAGCCAAACTGTGTCGACGTCAGACAAGCTCAACCACAACTTAAGAAATCAGACATTATGTCTGATTTCATGGAAATTGATGGTAAAATCTTAGAAGAGATTGTGCAAATTATGAGAACATCAACCTGCGATCTTGACACGCTCCCCACATCATTCTTTAAAACTGTGTTTAACTGTCTTGAAATGGATCTTCTGAAAGTGGTGAATGCTTCACTTCTCTCAGGGTTTTTTCCAAACTCACTTTAAACTGCAGTTGTTAAACCCCTCATGAAAAAGAGCAACCTTGATAACACTCTACTGAGCAGTTACAGGCCAATCTCAAATCTCCCTTTCATTGGCAAAATCATTGAAAAAGTTGTTTTTAACCAGATTAACAAGTTCTTAAACTTCAAGGGGTGTTTAGACAACTTTCAATCTGGTTTCAGAACACATTAAAGTACAGAGAGCGTCCTTATAAAGATAATCAATGATATACGCCTAAATACAGATTCAGGCAAACTAACAGTGCTGGTATTGCTGGATCTCAGTTCTGCTTTCGACACTGTCGATCACAGCATACTTCTGGATAGGCTGGAAAACTGGGTTGGGCTGTCTGGGGCGGTCCTCAAATGGTTCGGATCGTACCTTGAAGGGAGAGGTTACTATGTCAGTATAGGTGACCATAGGTCGAGGTGGACACCCATGACATGTGGAGTCCCACAAGGCTCAATTCTGGCACCTCTCCTGTTCAACCTTTATATGCTCCCTCTGAGCCAAATAATGAGAAAGAACCAAATCTCGTACCACAGCTATGCTGATGACACTCAGATCTACATAGCCTTACTGCCTAATGACTATAGCCCCATTGACACCCTCTGCCAAAGCATTGATGAAATTAACAATTGGATTTGCCAAAACTTTTTTAAAAAAGTCATTACATTTGGGAACAGAGACGAGGTTCTCAAGGTGAATGCGTACCTCGGCTCTAAGGGTCATGAAACAAAAAATAAGGTCAAGAATCTTGGTGTGACTCTGGAGTCAGATCTCAGTTTCAACAGTCATGTCAAAGCAGTAACTAAATCAGCATACTATCATCTCAAAAACATTGCAAGAATTAGATGTTTTGTTTCCAGTGAAGACTTAGAGAAACTTGTTCATGCTTTTATCAGCAGCAGGGTGGATTACTGTAACGGCCTCCTCACTGGCCTTCTCAAAAAGACAGTCAGACAGTTGCAGCTCATTCAGAACGCTGCGGCCAGGATTCTGATCAGAACCAGGAAATCACAGCACATCACACCTGTCCTCAGGTCTCTACACTGGCTCCCAGTTACATTCAGAATAGATTTTAAAGTATTATTACTTGTCTATAAATCACTAAATGGCCTAGGACCCCAATACATTACAGATATGCTGACTGAATACAAGCCTAACAGATCACTCAGATCTTTAGGAACATATAAACTAGAAATTCCAAGAGTTCAGTCAAAGCAGGGTGAATCAGCTTTTAGCTATTACGTCCCCACTGCTGGAATCAGCTTCCAGAAATGATCAGATGTGCTCCAACATTAGGCACATTTAAATCAAGACTGAAAACACATGTTTAGCTGTGCCTTTACTGAATGAGCACTGTGCTACGTCCGACCGATCGCACTATTGTGTCTTTCTTTTCTTTTTATTCTTTTATAACTTGTTTTAACTCATTTTAATCTGTTTTTATCTGTTTTTTTATTATTTGTTTTTATTTTCTTATACTTCAATTTTATTCCTGTTTATGTAAACCACTTTGAATTGCCACTGTGTATGAAATGTGCTATATAAATAAACTTGCCTTGCCTTGCCTATCCTAGCTGCTGAGTTCTGAATTAACTGCAAATTATGCTTATCAGTAATACCAGATAGGAGAGTTACAATAATCAATCCATGATGTAACTTGAGCCTTTTGTTGTACTGAGAGCGTCAAACTAGAGCATACCATCCAGTATAACCATCCAGTAACTGGAGAGTTACTGACAGACAGGTTAAAGGTTTGAGCTTTGGATAGAACAGATTTCGAGCCAACCAGAAGGGCTTCAATTTTACTGTCATTTAACATTAAAGGGTCACAAAACACCAAATCACATTTGTACCTGTTGCAGTGTCCAGATGGCAGAGATGCCATGCTGTGTTGACAAAACAAGTGGAAGAAGAAGAATTGTTTAGAGACACAGGTCGCCAGTGTTGTGTTTATGTGCTGCAATGAAGGTTTTGTTTACATTTCCCGCTATGAGAGCGCAGCTGGACTCCAACGCGCACACAGCAGAAATGCATCTGCCAGAAACTTCTTTTTTTTTTCACCCGAGAGCTTTCCACGTCTGGAAATGGTGAAATCGGGATTTGCCGCTCGTCTCCTTTTAAAACACACGCCGCTACAAATATGGTAAGCGATCAGTGCTCTTTGTTCGTTTATTCAAAGGCAAAGTTAGTTCATATCTTCAGCAGGACTCTTTCAGTGTTAAAAGACAGACCTTAGTCAAAATGATTAGAACTGTTACTGAGTTCACAGCACGTTACTCTACTTTCGTGCACACACAGCTTTCTGACGCTGCTTACCGAGTGCATCTGAGTTGCCGATAAATGTGGAGGGTTTTTATTTCTCCCTTACGCCGCGCGGTATTAAACGCTCCATTAAAATCGCTCTCCTAGCAGTTTCTCACATCTGGTTTGTCACGGGGGACATGCAGGAAATGTTCCTGGATAAAAGTATAAGTGCCAAACTGCCGTTAAAGTCGACAAATTAATAATTTGGCAAATAATTGGATGACTGATATCAATGTAAACAGTCACTGTCTTTCTCCCCCTGCATCTATGTTTGTTTTGCCTGTTTGAAAATTAGCGCGTGCACAAATGAAAACTCCCATTTTTATCCAAAACCTTCCCTCTTTCCCTACCCTGACACTCCTACCTAAACAGAGCTGGACACACCCACTTTCCTGAGCTTTTCCAGACTGTCGGTGTGAAAACACCCTGCTGAGACAGGGGGGTTTCGTGGCCCTGTAATAACATTTAAAAAAAAAAAAAACTATTAGACATCCATATATTAATGTCGCCCAGACATTTAGTAAGAATGGAGGGAGAGGGATGGGTTTGTGATGCTGTAGGTTTTGTAGAGATGTACAGTTGCGCATCCTCGGCATAAAAGTGGAAATGTACGCCATAAGAACAAAATTTATGACCTAAAATGTCATGGATTAGTGGAGAAGAATGCAATGTCCTCCAATCTTTAAAAAAAACATCCATAAATACACACATTTACTCTTAACTCTGTGATAAAAGGCACAAAGTACACAAACTGATAGTCGGACAACTAAACGTTCATCCGTCCACCAAACACCTTTAACGCTTTCTAACTGAAGCAAATCCTCTCTAAATGCATGAAGGCCACTCCAGCGGCTCCAATCTTCTAATGCACACAGGGGACCAGATGATGGACTGAGTGAATCCATTTCACGGAGGATCAGACTGGAGGGAGAGATGCTGGAGGAAGAGGACAGGTGGTTGGGGAAGCTGAGATCTTAACCTCCTTGTCTGGTACATTGCGATCTTCTCTCCCTCTTTTGTCCGCACACGTTTGAGCGAGAGAAAACATGCTTTCGCTCTGCAGTCGAGCTGCAATATACACACACTGACAGAGCAGAGCAACAGAAGTTGTTTTTCATCTCGCAAGTCAAATTATGATAGTTACACTCACTGAGGACTTCACAACATTGCTTCGCTGAATACGGCTGAACACAGCCCGCTGCGATAACCTTCTCCAAAACAGCGTGATTCATATATGTTATAACACAATAAATCTATAAAACATCCCCTGGGTTGTGTACTTTATAGTGAACTGCCAAGAAGGGGAAAGTTAAACTTGTAAACTCCTAAATAAAATGGATAGCTCAGCCTCTGCACTCTGAGACTCGTTCAAAACTGGAGTGAAGCAGGAGATGCTACTATTACAGGAGATGCTACTATTGCTGACGTGTTTAAACCTAGAGGTTTGAAAGACAGTGACAGAGAATAAAGGTTTAAAATCAATTCATATTTTGGAGATTTTTAATATGGTGTCAAGTGATTCTTGTTCAAAATGTGCCTAAATGTGGGTCATTGCGTCCAGTGTTCAAAATTTTGGTATGAATTAAATCACAGAATTACTTTTTAGTGTGAGTGTTGATTGCGCAAATCTGTAATAATAGCATTTAGGGATGCTCATTTCGGTTAATTTTGCCAACCGACAACCGCTGCTCGTTAACCAAATATTAACCGCTAACTGGTCAGATTAATATTAAATTATTACTTAATAAATTTAAATTAAAATGACATGTCTATTTTGTGTCTGACACATTAAATATTACATTTTAAAATACTGATTTATTTTAACATGCGAACAGCAGCATACAGAACATAACAGAGCATCTTCACGCACATGCACACTTCCAACAGCATAGAAAAAAAGAATAAACAAAATAAAATAAAACAATATTACTGAAAATTTTTGATTACAAAACAAAAACACTGAATCCTTTTTAAGAAGCAGCATAGGCTGTTATAAGGCTGTTATAAATAAAAATATCAGGCTACCTCGAATAGATCGCTCCACAAAAAAAAAAATGCATTTAATTAATGCTCCGCTGTTATTATTATATGACAAAACCTCTGTTAACATTTTTAATAGAAGTCATTAGTTTAAAGATTATGTCTTATGGTTATGACTTATTTCTGGTCTCACTCGCAGTTCATGTGTGCACGTGTGAAGTGAACTTTAAGGCTCAAATGTTGACTTTTGGAAAAGAAAAGGCTACTATAGCATATTACAGTTTTGTTGTCTACAGATGATATTGCATTAATTTAAATGTTTTATTAGCTACAAGATGAAAGCCTCAATTTGATGCAGAGTTATCATTATGCAAAAATCGAAATATTTGGATTTGTTTGATTCGTAGATTAGGCAATGCAGACTATTTTAAAATTTGATATTATATAAGAACTGTTATATAACTAATTTTCTAAATGGGGAAAAAAGGTTGGTTTGCTATCCCGAGTTCAGACTGCATGATTTTCAAAGTAGTCGTGTCACGGATGTTTTCACACTGCATGACTATCTGGGCTTTTGTTTTGTCGCTGCTTTGTTTACACTGCAAGATGGATCGGCGACAGGGAGCTTCACACTGCATGACTTCAAAATAGGAAGAATCGCAGACAACTTTGTCCAAACTACATCTCACACCCAAAAACACGTGGCATATCTTTTGTTATTAACTACATAACAAGAAAGAAGCCTTTAACGGGTTAGAAAATGTACATATTTGCTCATGGCTTTGAAGAGTTTAAGTTATTTTTTGACCAGGTTAGGTTGTGATATTGCTCACATGACATGTCGAACAGACACGGGAGCTCATGCCAAATTTACACAAATTTTCCCTCCATTTCTTGGGTCCGAATAAACTGAAAATGAGCGCTTTTACCTTCTCCCCCAACCTCCCGCTGGCCTGCAGGTACCCACACTAGTGAATGCTGCTCTCTCATTGGCTGTAGGCGATCGCAGATGTTATTTTCAGTCAAAACACATTTCACACGGCATGATTTGAATCGCCGACAGCTCCAGATATTCAGCACGCCAAATATCTCCCGGGCATCGGCGACTCATCGGCGATTCGCTCAGATCGCGTCTTTGATAGTTCATATTGTGTGATTGTCACTCGCGCGCACATGCACCGATTTGCCTGTGATTTCAGGCATTTGTCGGCGATTTCTCAAAACCTGTTGGCGAGTCAAAATCGGGGCTAAAATCATGCAGTATGAACTCGGCATTAGTTGTACATTAAATTATCAAAACTATAGCCTATCTGTTGAGTTTATGACGCAGGCTCAGGACAGAGGCGATCAGCATCAGCACTGTTTCGGCAACTCGTCTGTGTCAAACTGCAATATTCTTCTTTCATTTTGCTACTTTGGCAAACGTGTTGTAGGCAAGTGTGGTTGCACGTCACCGTCTCATGAATTAACAATTATGTTGCACTTCAGGGGCTGATCACACCGAGCACACCTTTACGTTCCAAAAACGCGAGACGCGCCACACTGCCTCTTTGTTGACAAGAAAAAAAGAAGCACGCTGCGCTTTTGTATGTCATTAGAAAACGACTGAATCAGCTGACTCGTACTGTGCGCGAATGTTGATTTGTAAGGTCATACAGCTCTGGATAACTTGGAACAGCGGCCACAAGTCTCTTCTCCATCATTAAAAGTTCTCTGTAGTCTTCTTGACAACACAAACACTGCTGTCACCTCAACAGAAACCCTGCCTCTGCTTTCATTTGATTGAAGAATGAAAAGACTCGAATGACGTAACACGCTTTTTACGCTCAGAGTTGATTTATTTCAATTGCGAGCACACAGCACGCAACAGCAAAAAACGCGAAGCGAGCTAGGTGCATAAGTGGTTGTTTGTAAACCATTCAAAGGATGCGCCTCTCAACGAATAAAGCGCATTCGCCGTGATTTATATATATCGATCATGGCGAACGCACTTTATGCGTTGAGAGGCGCATCCTTTGAATGATGTAAATATATATAAAATAATGTTTTAATTGATTAACTGAGACCATTAATCGGTTATAAACATACCCTTTTGGGTAATGGTTAATTGGCTATGTTGAGCATCCCTAATAGCATGAATAATAATAATAATAATATTAATAAGTATTATTATTATTATTATTATTATTATTATTATTATTATTATTATTA
>CAIGQQ010024175.1:913803-935102 GCA_903798035.1 Danio albolineatus
ATTATTATTATTATTATTATTATTATTATTATTATTATTATTATTATCAACAGGACACATTCCAATAAACCACATTAGATAACGCATTAACTCACGTTAATCAATGAGCAATACATCAGTTAATATCACTTAACTATCTAGTTGCTATAGATCCAGTGGTGTAAATAATTAAATTACAAATACTCATATTACTGTAACCGAGTAGTTTTTTTTTTTCTCAGAAACGTGTACTTTTACTTTCCTTTGAGTACATTTTTAATGCTGTGTCTGTACTTTTACTCCACTACTTTCCTTCAACATGCAGTCACTACTTAATTTTTTCCCTGTCTATGGGGATTAGAAAAATCAGTCCTGTGATTCCTGTCCAATCAAATCACACATAGAAAGTAAATCAAATCATACTGAACTACCTGAAGACATGGGTGATTTAAAAATGCAGCAAACCATTAGGAAGCATTAAAAGTGTCTAAGGCCCTGTTTACACGAGTGCGTTTTAGTTTTAAAACAGCGTTTTAACATGAAAATGATCTGCGTCCACACTAGCGTTTCTAGCGTTTCCAGCATTTTTGAACACATCTCTGTACACACTACTCCACAAAAAACGTATATCATGTGACCATTCGCACACTCTGGGCATGCGCGTTTAAGTATAAACAGGAAACATGCGTCTCGCTCGGCATTCTAAATAGGGCTTACGCTGCTTGAAACGCGAGCGGTTAGCGAGTGTTCTAACAGTAGCTTGCCACTTGCGAATATATGCAGCTGTTGAAGTAAAAAAGGCAGAGTTTAACTGCACAATGGCATAGTGCAAACAACGCTCCCATTTCTGTCCATGTTGTTTACAGTGAAGGCTGGTCTGCCGTCTTCCTGTGGCGTTATATTCATGGGATAGGGGCTTGAAGGCCAAGTGCCTTAGTGCATTGGTCCTCAACCCCTGGGCCGCGAACTGGTACCAGTCCGTGGATGAGTTAGTGCCGGGCTGCACAAGTAATCAGAATTTTTTTCTGTTTTATTTACTCTGGGTCTGAACAATCTTTTATTTTGAAAAATCTTTTATTTTGAAGAATACATCTCGGTCACTTGAGCCAACAAAATGAGTAAGGAACATATACCTTTGGAAGGTTTCTTTGCGAAGAGGAAAAGGCCCAGTGAAGGACGTACTGGCAAGGAGTAAATCCACAACCTTAATAGCTTGCGCCTTTCAGACACACTCAGTTGAAAACATCTTCAGAATGCCGGTAGGCATTAGAACTAACCCATCAGCTTTATATTTTGTATGGAATAAACACATTTTGGTAGTACAGCAGTGCTTTTTAATTTTCTCCATAAACAAAACTTGTGTCAGAGTTGCAGCAGTATTTTGATAGCTTGTCATCATTTAAGAAAATGGTTGATAGTCTACTATCCAGTGGTGTAATCGGGGCCATACGCACATATACTCTGTATGCCTACTTTTTCCACGAGCTGTTTGGGTATTACGACTTAATATTATGACTTGGGTATTACGGATCAATAATTGTGTATACACTCGGTATACTCACTTGTTTTGCTGATTAGACTTCCTTTAACTGTATACCAATTTATTTATTTGCTAATGCTTAATAGATGATTCATAGCGTGTAGTTATTATAAAGTGCTACCAAATTTTCTCGCAGCTGGTGCGGTCGTCAGGGGGTGGGGGTAAACTTTTAATCTTAATTTGTTGCAATTGGTGCATTTTTGTTTAAATTGCACCATTCCCACCCCCTGACGACCGCACCAGCTGCGAGAAAATTTGGTAGCACTTTATAATAACTACACACTATGAATCATCTATGAAGCATTAGCAAATAGTGAATTCATTATTTGTTAAGCATTAACTCTGCATTAATAAACGTTTGTAAGCAGTTAATTCCTGCAGCTACAAATGCTCTATTCTTGACTTATAAGTACATTTATAATGTGCTTAATAATTGTGTTTTTATACTTTGTTAAGGATTTATTTTTCATTACTAAATTAATTATCGCATTATTTAAAAACATGAATAGTCCTCACTTTAGATTAGGTCACAAAACTGCAGGAAGTTGAGTTAATAATGCATTTATTAACATGCATAGTAACCATTAATATATGCCTGAATAATACAATATATAAATGTTTATTTTAATAGTTTATTAATCGTTTACTAACTCATTCTGAATGATCTTAAAAACCATCAACTACTCTTAAATACAAATGGTTTGTAAATAATGCAATACTTAATTTAGTAATGAAAAATAAATCCTTAACAAAGTGTGAAAACGCAATTATTAAGCACATTATAAATGTACTTATAAGTCAAGAATAGAGCATTTGTAGCTGCAGGAATTAACTGCTTACAAACGTTTATTAATGCAGAGTTAATGCTTAACAAATAATGAATTCACTATTTGCTAATGCTTAATAGATGATTCATAGTGTGTAGTTATTATAAAGTGCTACCGAAAATTTTGCTCGTTTTTTGAAGACGACAACGTCAACTGAATGATGTCTCACTGAAACATTCAGGTACAATTATAAAGCAGCATGGGCGTCACTTCAGCCCCTTTAAAATATGGGTTGGGTGGGTAATAGTACACCACCTTTTTTTTTTTAGGACTACACCACTGCTCCTATCCACATACACCCACCCCCCAGGGCCACGGTAAAATTTTTAAGCATTAACAAAGCGGTCTGCGGTGACAAAAAGCCTGGGGATCACTGCCTTAGTGTCCCACCAGTGACAATATACTGCACAGCCATATCGCACTTCTACGAGAGTGATATTAAGTTTAAACAACAGGTCGACGGCATAATTCTGTATATTAAAGAAAAAAAAAACACAGAGAGTCTCAAAAATCTTCTCTTACGCCATTCATTCATTCACTTCTTCAGCTAATTCAACCAACATTCACTTTAGAACTAGTATTTGAATCATTCTCTAGCATAATGTCTCTCTCAAGTGAGGGCATATACAGTAGGTGGTGATTTTGAGGTGATTTTGCTCACATTTTACGATCAGTGGGTGGAGTAATACACAAGAGGTAAAGAGGCTGTACGAGTGCTGCTACTGCAAAATATTTGCACGGTAATCAGCCAATACGATTCAAAAACCAGACAGAACTGCTGTATTAACATAATTATCTAGTAATTGACAGACCTGACAGAGAAAGAGAGAGGGAACAAAATCCCTTCCTGAAAGTGGAAACGACAGCATGTGCCCGCTCAGGCAGTGATGCAGAGTAAATGGCCTATTTTATCTCTGCCTCTCAAAGGGTGAGGTATAAATACTCTCTTGACCATCTTGCAAAATGGGACACAAACTACAGGTAAGAGGAAACGAGTGGATGTTATTTTGAGTTTTCAGCGAGGCAATACTAAAGAGTGCAAGGCTTTCAAACAAAGAGGTCATTTCCGGTCCCTTCACACGCCATGAAAAGTGTAGTGAACTTTTCAGGTGTCCATTTTTTTTTGAAGGACAGCAATTCAGCTATTGCATATTGGAGGTTTTGATGTTTTATTAATAGAGCTGCACAAAGTGTCAAACACTAGGGGTGTTCGGCTCCTCTACTGGGGCTTGCGGTTTGAGTCAGACAGCTGACAGCACAGTGGAGAGCCTGGTCTCCTGACATTGATCTGTTTGCTTTGTGCAGTCTTTCCTACAGAGCCGTATCAGCACTGAGTATCAGTCCTGGCTCCAGAACAGCACAAATCAATGAGAGAGAAACGCAGATTCGTGTAGAATCAACTTCTGTTGGTTGTAAATAACGATTTAATGTTGAAGGGGTAATTCAAGCTCTAAAATATTCATATCATCAATGTGAGTGCTTGGACATTTACTACAAATTACAAATGTGACTGTATGGGATACGTGATTTTGACTATTAAGGTAACTACAAATTAGACATTTGTAACTACAAATCAGAATTTTCTATGCCAATTTACCAGTTCATGAATCCACAAAGCTCATTTTATGCATTTACTGAATTCTTGTTCTTTAATAAAACATACAGTTTTGCAATTAACTACTGTGTACTCTACCTTTCAGCTGTTATTTTGTGTTGCCTGTGAGGAAACTTTCCATAAAGCTTAAAGGTCACCTATTTTAAAAAATCGACTTTTTAAGCTGTTGGGACAGACATATGTGTAGGTATAGTGTATAGACAGTCATATCAGAGTGATATAAACACACCCAGTCCTTTTTTTTTTTTCAATTAAACAGCATAAAAACAGTGGACCAATTGGAGCGGTTTTGAGACTGACCGCAACTTTACGTAGGAGTGCGGTCCCCCCGCCCACCGAATTGATTGACAGCCGCATATTAATATGTCTCCGTAGTAATGTGATTAATCATAATCAACTAGACAGGATGTGGGCAAAGCAACCGGGAATAAAAGGTCTGTTCAATTCACGAATGTAGGAACAATTTCTCTTTTTCAGGTTCACTTCTCTATAGTTTCTTGTCACCAGTGAGTGTCTGCATCAAGACCGTCCAAGCTTGGAAGAATGAGAGGAAAATCAGCTGAGTGTAGTTCAGTAGATTTTATTCTGACACAAAGGGAGGAAGAGCAATCTTATATACACACATTGGGGGTCCGCCTATAGCGGAGCCCTAACACAAAGAATATTACCATAAAAGGTGACAAACAGCCATACGTGGACACCAGGATATCTTAAGAACGTGTACGTGACAATGTGGGAATATGTGTGCGCATCTGTTAGGTCAGAGACAGAGACGACCGATGTTCCCAAAACAGGAGCAGAATGTGCAGACACACACATTCCCTTCAAGGTAGAATCTGTGATCAAGAGTTT
Source organism: Danio albolineatus (assembly GCA_903798035.1). NCBI lineage: Eukaryota > Metazoa > Chordata > Actinopteri > Cypriniformes > Danionidae > Danio > Danio albolineatus. Next base: position 918,617 of record CAIGQQ010024175.1, read on the forward strand.
CACAAGTTTATCACGTGTTTAAAACAGTGCATTAACAAACATGCATGTTTGTAATGAACTACAGTGATTCACTTCAGCTTTACTTCATCACCACAGCTGCGTGTCAGCAAAAAAAACCTTCAATCTCGGTTTGTTGACATTAAATCAGGTTTATTTTGTACATTAACATAACAGATATCCATACAGCAGTGGATATTAACCTGTATCCTTTCACATTTGCTTGCAAAAGCAGTGCAACGCTGAACGCGCACGCTGTCTGTCTGTCTGTCTGTGTATGTGTATGTTTATGTGTGTGCATGCGTGAACGAACTTTAACTACATTGTGTGTGACTCATCATTGCAACTCCTCAACAAACACATCAAACAGTCATTGGTAATGTTCTTACTGTAGTATTTCTCAAACGTAGTGAGATCTGCTTTCTTTACATCTGTTTCTGTTGCGTCTGTCTGTCTTGAGGCACGCTGACGGGCACGTGGGAACGGTGGGCGGGGAGGACTATCCTTAAAGGCCCAGTACCAAAAACAGCAAAAAGCTGTTTAGAGCTATAATACAAAGACTTTAGACAGCTATAATTAATAATCTGATGGATATTTTGAGCTGAAACTTTACAGGCAAATTCTGCTGACACAAAAGACTTATATTAAATATAAAAAAAGGGTCAAATATGTGCCCTTTAAAGTTACATTGTATCTGCTGCTCAAATGGCAATATGTCAAATAATAATACTGTTTACATTTTACCATTATGTCTTGTAACACTTAATTTGAAGTGGTGTTAATAAGACTGTCACAACATCTTTATAATTATAATATGACAAGTCATGAATATGATGATTATGGTGAATAAGGGGATTTATTTTTTTTTTTTGCATACTTATGTCAACTGTCATTAAGTGTCACTACCTCAGTTATGTCATTTTAAGGGCAAACATGGCACTGAGGTAATTTCAATACCTTTTAAAGACTTTTTAAAGACTTTTTCTTAATATTTTAAAACCTCGTCACCACTTTCTCCACGTTCTAATCCGTATTAAACCTTAAACTTAATAAACAGTTGTTAATAAACAGTTGTAGTTAAATAAATCAATGGAGTACAAACATTCAACAGAATTTAGTTAAGCTCGGAACAAACAAAGCTTGAAAGAATTACATGGTTGTTTTCAGGCTTCAGACACTTTTTAAACTCGTCTTTCTCCAACCAGGAGTACACAAACTCATTTTCCCATTTTGCCGTCTGTTTTGCTATATGGTTTCGATACATGTGGAGATCGTCACATCAACTTCCTGTGTTTGTCGCAAATTATATGACATCACCCGTACAGAGGAGCTTTGCCCGCTTCCTGGCCTGAACTATTTGCATGTATCAAGCATGCTGTTGTTAATATTAAGAGGAAAATAAATATATTTACGCTTTTTTGGAGTCAAACACTTTGGACAATGCTTGAACAAAATTTAAGACCTCATAAAAACATGATTAAGACATTTTAATACATTTTAAGGGCCTTCATTTTCTTATAATTGATTTATTAACTTTTTACTGTAGGTCACACTTTATTTTGATGGTCCGTTTGTTGAATTTAAGTTACAAAGCAGCTAATTCTCATTAGATTATAAGTAGACTGTTAGGTTAGGTTTAGGGTTGTGGTTGGGGTTAGGCTTAGTGTAAGTTGACATGTACTTACAAAGCTTCTTATAGTCAGTTAAATGTTTGTTGAATGTCTGTATCAACAGATATTAAGCAGACAGTCTACTAATACTCAAATGGACCATCGAAATAAAGTGTTACCACTTTTTATACTTGAATGTCATTAATTTTATATTAAAAGTGTTAATAATCTTTCATTAATATTTATTACAATTTTATTGACCATCTAAAACATGAAACAATTATTGACTCATTATTGTTATTATTATTACTGACAAATAATGTTTGATCAACATATGTATGCATATTGACATTTTACTGTGCAATATTTGGTGCAAGTCAAGGCAGCAATCATGCAATAGTATTTGGATGCAGCCTTTATGATGCAAGCTGAGTTTGCATCTCTCAGAGATGCAATGTCACCAGTGGTGTAAAGTAACCAATTACAAATGCTCAAATTACTGTGAGTAGTTTTTCTCAGGAATTGTAATTTACTGAGTAGTTTTAAAAATGTGTACTTTTATTTTCCCTTGAGTACATGTTTAGAGCAGTATTGGTACTTTTACTCCACTACTTTCCTTCAACCAGCAGTCACTACTTTATAATCTTTCTTGTCTATGGTCATTGTCTAAAGTAGAAAAATCAGTCCTGTGATTCCTCTCCCATTAAATCACACATAAAAAGTAAATCGCACATAGAAACAACCTCAAAACATGGACGCTTTATAAATGCAGAAAAACCTTTTGGAAACATTAAAAATGTTCAAGATGATGTCCAAAATCTGTACACGCAATGATCCAGAGACTTTTTATAGACTGCATGTCACTGAAAATGATGGATGTCGACTGTATGATGACTGAACTCACCAAACAGCCTTAAACAATCACTAAATGGAATGAATGAAGAATGGAAGGAAGGGCCAAATAAAAGGAAGGACAGAACAAGGAATGGAAGGAATGATCAAAGAACCAAATAAATGAAGGACAGATTCAAGGAAGGACTGAATAAACTAAGGAAGAAAAAAGCCTGAACGAACGAATGAACGAAGGACCTTTGGAAGGAAGGAACAAAAATATGAAAGAAAGAATGAGCGAACAAATGAAGGGAGGAAAGACAGAAGGACCAAACGAATGAAGGAAAAATTCAAGGAAGGACTGAACAAACTAAGGAAGGAAGGAACGAACAAACGAATGACTGAACAAAAGGACCTAATGTAGGAAGGAACAAAAATATGAACGAACGAACGAACGAGTGAATGAAGGAAGGAGGGAACAAATGAATGAATGAAGGAAGAAGAGAACAAACAAATAATTAATTAATAAGGAAGGTTAGAAGAAACAAACGGAAAAAGGAAGATCCCTAAATGCAATAAATGTTGTTTGTGCAGGGATTTGTAAACGTAACATTCTGTAAACGCATCAACTTTTCACAGCGTAATACTCACTACTTACTACTATTGAGTACTTTTGAAAGGTCTTCTTTTTACTCTTACTTTGAGTAATATTTACTACAGATCTTTTTACTCTACTTGCACTACTTTATAGGCAAGTAATGGTACTTTTACTTGAGTATGATTTTTTTAGTACTCTTTCCACCACTGAATGTCACACACAAAGCATTCAATGGAGCTAGTGACTTCACTGTGAGGGGTAAGGTTAGGGGTGGGGTTAGATGAGTCTATTCAAAAGCATTGCATGCAACTCAGATTGCATCTGAGTCTGCAGCCAGACCCCTCTCCAATCATTATACATAAGGAAGACCTTTTTTTTAATAAAGTGTAAGGGAGTAGAACATTCTAAATTGTTGAAAATTAATAATTATCAACTATTTGCTAGTGATATTTAGAAACATGCACACATCCACTGTTATTGCCTAAAAAGCAATGCCTAAAATGCGTGCCTAAAAAGCAAAAAAAACGGTGTTGTTTCATCACATTCAGTTAGAAATGGCATGAATTCAATTGTAAAATGGTGCAATCTCAGGAAATTACTGAATATTACTCTCAGTTGTTTAGCAACAGCACTCAGATATTGTGAAACAGTAGTGACACATTAAATAATTTGCTAGTTCATTATTTTACCGTTAGGCAGTTCAGGCTTTGATTCTATAAACTCCACCATGATTTGATTTGATCGGTCATCTCATTCATTTTGATAGCTACATTTTTATTTTGCATTTCAATCAACCCATTATAAAGCTAAACAAAATTGTCTATTGTAATATACCTGTATACATTTGTCAATTTGTATATTGTTATTCTCCATTTACTGGTTATTTTTCTTAACTCCTTTATTATCTGTGCTGTATCATTCTGTTGATGTAACGCGGGGATGTGACACTGACAACTCAGGTGTGGATCCAACTGCAGGTTTATAAGCGAGGTAGGTTTGCAATGGTCAACAGGAGTAAACGGATACATAAAGACGGTCCAGAATCGTAATTGAAAACAGGCAAGGAGTCAGAAGGCTGGCGGCAAGCAGGGATAAACAGATTAGCAAGGCAAAAGTAGAAACACGGGAAAACAAGACCAAGGAAATGTCACATGAAGTAAACAAGACTCAGCAACAGTGAGTGTTTCTGTGTGGTTTAAATAGTGTGTGAAATCAGTCCTTGACAATCCTCAGGTGATGTGTGTGCAATCAGTGGTGACTTGGAGCAGGAGTGTGTGTGTTGCATGAGTGCAGATGTAGTCCATAAACAGGTGGATTTGTAGTTCTTGTGTGATATTCGTGTTTACCAGCGATCTCTGGTAGTTAGATCGCTGGTGATCGTGACAGTTGAATCGTGGGTCCCACTTTATATTAAGTGTCGCTTATACCTGTGAACTTACATGGTAATTAGATATGTAAGTAATATGTAACTACAGTGTATGTACACACTGGTACATAGTATTTACTCGTGTAATACTGGTGTAACTACACTCGTGTCGTTGGTTCGCTGTCGCTGGTTCGAGCCTTGGCTGGGTCAGTTGGCATTTCTGTGTGGAGTTTGCATGTTCTCCCCGTGGTCGTGTGGGTTTCCTCCACAAGTTATCCGGTTTCCCCTACAAGTCTAAAGACATGCGGTATACTGTAGGTGAATTGGGTAGGCTAAATTGTCCGTAATGTATGTGTGTGAATGAGTGTGTATGGATGTTTCCCAGAGATGGATTGCAGCTGGTAGGGCATCCGCTGTGTAAAAACATATGCTGGAAAAGTTGGCGGTTCATTCCGCTGTGGCAACCACAGATTAATGAAGGAACTAAGCCGAAAAGAAAATCAATGAATGAATGAACAGTTATTTGTGACAATTTTGTACACTTTATATTGAGTGTACAGTTCCTGTGGATTTATTAAGCTAGTACACTGGTCTCACAAGATGAAACCTTCTAATGCAGCATTAGTTCTGCCATACAGTGTTCACAAGTACATGATCTGCAAACAGGTGTGGAAGTGGGAAAACATCTGCAAGTACATATTGTTGTTACACAATGCACTTACATACTTCTTGACAGATGCGTACTTTCCTAGTGTCATACCAATGTCCTGTTACACATTTGTACTTACACATACTATTCAGTGGGTTGTTACATGAGTGTAGTTACACCAGTATTACACAAGTAAAAACTATGTACCAATGTGTACATACACTGTAGTTACATACTACTTACACATCTAATTACCATGTAAGTTCACTGGTATAAGCGGCAATATAAAGTGGGACCGAATTGTGTAAGCTTCTGTCACAGAACATACCTGGCAATAAAACTTATTCTGACATTTACTGTAAGATACTGTAGAAGGCTGAGGCCAACCAACTCAAACATAACTTTTAGAAAGGACTATTTTATTTTTGGTCAGGGGTTGGGGCTCGGTCCACCACTGTCTATGGTAGCCTTGGCTCAATTATCTATAAAACAATAGAATAAAAAAACAAACAAACAAACAAACAATAAAAAGTCTAGACATGGCCTTGCTTGTCTGAAATGAGAATCAATGAAAAATGTGCACTTCACTTTAGACTTCACTTTTAAACACACCTACGCTTAAAGAAAGCGGTGGGAATCTTTACTGATGCCTCACTCTGTGGTGTTAAAACTCAAACACATACAGTATGTGTTTGCTGACAGATGCCATGCATCACCTCTAGCTTTTTAAGTTTTGAAGTGTGCTGCTGACAAACTGCAAAAATCACACCATGTGAGTCAGTGACGCAAGAGACGAGACACTCTAAAAATAGTCCACTTGTAACAGCAAGACTCTCAGAAAATGACTCCATAATTAAATATATATATAAGTTTAGCTTCACTTTAGATAATGAATAAAACAATACATTACAACAATGAAAAAATAAATACGTATTATCCATTAAAGTGGACAGAAGTATCGTAACAGAGGCTCGCTTTCCGTCTGGACAATCTCTGTCCTTCAAAATCACCTCAGTAATGAAAATGATCGATTTCAGATTGTCTCCGCGGCGGCTACCCTTGTGTAAAGTTGAGCAGCGAATAGATCTATTGCTTCTTCAGACTACAGCTTTATTGTTTCTATTCCTATCTTGGTCAGACGCATGTAGGGCACAGCTGGGGTGGACGGAGAGTCCACTAGCTGGAGGAATTAGCACATTGCCTACAGTCATCCAATGGTAAAGGATCTTGCATTCGGCAGCGAGACAGACGGTAGTTGAGCTTAATTGCCATGTCCCGAAACCCCGGGCCGTGAGCCGACAGGGTGACATTTACATGCTTTGAGAGGCACTTTTGATTGTGGTTTTATGAATTACATGATTAGAGGAGATTTCTCCAGCTATTCTAAGACACGCTGGAAGCAGATTGCGCTGATTAGCCAGATAGTGCCTCCCAAAAGTCAGGCCTCATGCTAGCTGCGACATTTAGGAGAAGTGATTTACCAGCTTGGCAGTGAATTGTTTTGATGAGGTTACAACCTTATGGATTCCTGGAGTGTGTTTGTGATGGAGTAGTGGAGCTCTTCAGCAGAGACAATAAATAAATCATCATGGAGGGAGAAAATTGATTTTTTCTTCGCGCTCTGTCTTTCTCTGACATATTGTGAAATCAAAAAATCGTTGGGAACTTTGGAGGAAGAAAGAACCCTAAGTAATTACCGTCTCTGACATGAGACAAACTTGATTAACCCTACTTCATAATGCATTTAACTACACAGAAGGAGCAATCAGGCAGACGCGGATACAAATCAATCCGTTTTTAGAATCTAACATTTTACAAAATGGAAAGAAAAGACAAAGTGTTCTTGGCTTGTGATCAAGAGTAGGCATTACCGCCAGCTCCTGCAAAGTCACTAACAAGAAAGTCTAATAGTATGAAGTTAGTTGTACTGAAAAAAAAAAAACTTTCTTTCATAGAAGTACTGTGGTTGTGCAATAATACACTTGAACTAATAGGAATCCATGTTACCAATCTTTTGTTATATGGGTATATTTTTGGCAATAGTCAAAAATGCATTATATTTGTCAAAATTATCCACTTTTCTTTTTTGACAAAATTCATTAGACTACTAAGTAAATATCAAGTTCCATGAATATATTTGGTAAATTTTCTACATTAAATATAGCAAAACTCAATGATTGATTGGTGATACGGATTTTTAAACAATTAATACGAAAATAAATAAAGTAAAAAATAACTTTAAATGTGATTTTCTCAGTATTTTTATTATTTTGTACCCCCTGATTACAGATTTTAATTACTGTTAAAATCCTAACAAAGCATACAGCAATGGAAACTTATTTATTCAGATTTCATGTGGTTTAAGTCTTAAAAATCCCCCAAAATGGTAATGTACATTGATAAAATCAACTGAACTACACATGTTTACAGATATCTGAAAATGAGTGGTGTGCTAGTTTCTGAAAATAGTAACTAGTTACAGTTAGTTACTTCATTCAAAAAGTAACTCAATTACTTTATCAATTACTTACACCGAAAATTAATGCATTAGTGTCAAAAGTCCTTTTTTAGTTACTTTTCCAAAGAACATTTGTAATGCTCCCATTATTGCCCTTATAACATCACTTAAGGCTGCATGGAGAATACACTGGGAATCAGCTTCAGTTAATTAATTTGCATTCTCAACAAACTTAAACAAAAAGTATTTTAATTTATTTAAATCACACCAGCAGAACAAAATTAAATTATGAAAAAATATATATATATTTAACAATTTAAATTTAAAAATAATGTGTTACAGTATTAGTTAATGTGAAAAGTAATGGCTTAAAAGTAACGCATTACTAGTATCGCTTTATTGCCCAACACTTCTGAGAATAACTACATACATTATCTTACAAAGAGAGAATTTTTTTTAAAACTGTGGTTTTATTTTTTTTATGTTTATTGGTTGCTCTTTAAACAATAAATCATGCAGATGCCTTTTACATTTTAGGAAAAAGTCCCTTGCACACAATTGACCATATTTGGAAGTCTGTGATGTTAAAAAGATTGAAATTCTTTGCCCTTATTAGAACCAACATTATAAACTAGTTTACAACACATGTACAATGTATTTATATTAAAATTTGATGGATTGAGCGTTGATGATTTAGATGGTTGCATGAATAATTACTTTTAATTAAGTATGCTAAAAATGCATGTATGTAACATTGATGAAACTCAAGACAACCTTTCAACACCCAAGCATTTGGATTTCCTGAAAGTGTTATTCCAACAATACTCAATTATACATGATTAAAAGCCTATTTAAAAAGTTTAAAAAATGTTAAAAGCCTATATAAAAGTTTATTACAAAATTCATCTCATAATGTCTGCTTTGCTAAACCACAACAAACTAGACAAGGTCACTTGTTGAAATTCAACTACAGTAAAAGAAGCTCAGTGTAAACAGCAGATTTCCTGTCATGTTTTATTCAACAGCCCTTCAGAAGGAAACCAAAAATACGGTTTCTATTTGCAAAATATGAAAGGGAAAGCTACTGTAGTAAAACATATCAAGCCTCAGTGTGCGTGTGACAATCCTGAAGGCGTCTCAAACCCAAACCGTCATTAAGGAGAGTGAAAGCATTAATGGATGTTGAGCCGGCGGGGTGTGATAGAGTCACACAGCCCTGCAATGCCATGTGCTCTTAGCTTTGTTTCCTAATGCCCGACACGGATGTTGACGCAAAGAAGCGGTGACCTGAAAAAGGCAGAGCATTCACATGCAGTGAGCTCCTGAGCAAATCCACCATGCCTTCTCTACGCTCTTTGTGTCAGAAGCCCCACAACAGAGGCAAACTGATTAGAGGTAATGGTTATATCCCATCAGCCAACACAAGCAGGGCAAAATGCCATTTGCTGGAGCACCGCTGAGATGGTCTACAAACAGTGATGAGAATAAATACAAGAGGATGTACTGGAAATACAAAGGCCATCATATTAAGGGCCATGTTCAAAGACTTAAAAAAATAAAATAAAATAACATAATATAATTAAACATAAAAACATAAAAAAAGAGGAAATTAAAAATGGATAATACTCCATTCAAACTATTTTCTGTCAGCTTGGTCTTTCATTAGCACTTTCTATTCTATTTTCTACTCCATCAACTGTATAACAAAAAATGAAAAAAAAATGATGCTGTCCTCTTAATAGAACTTTTTCTATTTTCTTCTTTTTCTACACACACGCGCGCGCACACGCACACTTTAAAGGGCACCTATTTTTTAAAAAATCTACTTTTTAAGCTGTTTGGACAGACATATGTGTAGGTATAGTGTATAGACTGTCATTTTGGGGTGATATAAACACACCCAGTCCTTTTTTTTTATTTAACATGATAAAAACAAATTGGACGTGGACAAATTGGAGCAGTTTTGAGACCGACCGCAACTTTACGTAGGAGTGCGGTCCGCCCACCCACCGAATTGATTGACAGCTGCGTATTAACATATCTCCGTAGTAACGCGTATAATCATAATCAACAAGACTGGATGTGCGCAAAGCAACTGGGAAATAAAAGGTCTGTTCAGTTCACGAAGGTCATCAATCATCATCAAATGTGATCAAGAGTGAGTTTCACAAGTTTAACACGTGTTTAAAGCAGTGCATGTTTGTAATGAACTACAGTGATTCACTTCAGCTTTACTTCATCACCACAGCTGCGTGTCAGCAAAAAAGATGATTCAATCTCGGTTTGTTGACGTTAAATCAGGTTTATTGTGTACATTAACATAACAGATATCCATACAGCAGTGGATATTAACCTGTATCCTTTCACATTTGCTTGCAAAAGCAGTGCAAAGCTCAACGCGCACGCTGTCTGTCTGTGTGCGTGCGTGAACAAACTTTGTAGCTACATTGTGTGTGACTCATCGTTGCAACTCCTCAACAAACACATCAAACAGTCATTGGTAAAGTTCTTACTGTAGTATTTCTCAAACGTAGTGAGATCTGCTTTCTTTACATCTGTTTCTGTTGCGTCTGTCTGTCTGACACGGCCGAGGGCGGAGATTGAGGCACGCTGACAGGCACTTGGGAACGGTGGGCCGGAAGGACTATCCTTAAAGGCCCAGTACCAAAAACAGCAAAAAGCTGTTTAGAGCTATAATACAAAGACTTTAGGCAGCTATAATTAATAATCTGATGGGTATTTTGAGCTGAAACTTTACAGACAAATTCTGCTGACACAAAAGACTTATATTAAATATAAAAAAGGGATCAAATATGTGCCCTTTAAAACTTGATCTAATTTCTGTATAGGTGATTTTAATAGGCTAAACCTTTTTATTTTGATGTCAATATTTTCTAATGTTTGCTATATGTATTCGGTCATTTGTAGCTAACCGTTGTATCGTATTTTTACATCCCAGTGCTTACAGGTATGGCATAACATGCTTTGCAAATCAATAAATAGCTAGCAATATCTGTTAGTTTCAATGTCAGCTAATGTTATGGAAGGGCATAGATGTTATGGAAAATAGTCAATCCGCTTGTTAAGATGTGCCGAATGGAATACTGTTTCTGGGTCCAAGCAGCTACTCATTTGAATTGAGAAAATGTTCATTTGTGACCACTTTTTAGTCCTATCACACATTAAAGTGAATTTTATATAAAATCATGGTGTACACAACACCCTCTGGGCCCGCTGAGTCACAAATACCAACATTTAACAATTTATAAAAAATTAATCACACTCTGGCCATCGGATAATAGGCATGGATATATATATATTTATATATTGCGATCGTGATTTTCGAAAGTATTACAGCGCTTTGTAAATGTTTATTATTACCTTTTGTTGAGTCTCCCAATACAGTCTGATAGCTTGGACCCGGAAGCCCCTTCACATAACGTCACACTTAACAAGCGGATAGACAAAGCTGTTTAGTTTCTTGGTAGTATATGTACACTAGCAGTGAAATTTACTTCGATGTGATAGGGCGCCACCCGAAATCTTGCCTAGGGCACCAAATTGGTTAGGGCCAGGCCTGCTGCTGGCTATTTTTCATCACTGTTAATATTTATTGCATTGACTAACAAAGAGTTCAAAACTTGGTACGTTACCAGAAATCAAATAACATTTAGCAGCATTAATAATGCTTTTGAAAACATTTAAAATCAACAAAATCTACAGTCCATGTGAAAGTGTTTAAGATGGAAAAAAGTCATGTCCAATAAACGGAAAATAATAATGAGCACCACACCAGAGGGAGACAAAGAACTTCCTAAAAGTTTTTATTTTAGCATGACTTAATTGTTGGCATTAATTGTTAAATTTTTACTATGTGATTGTTTTATTCTCTGCCCTTTCTGGCATTTCTAGCGTCATTGTTGGAGTCCGTAAATTTAAGTGGTGTAAATGGCGTCAGCTTTCTCTGCAGCAGAATGTCAACACAGTATCTAGATATTTCTGCCTAGTTGTGATTTAAGATGGTGTAAATATTTAATCACCAAGTAAAAACTTAAGCGTACACCCAATTTTATTTATTTATCTTCTTTTACATACTGCTGATGCAGCTGTCCCTGGAGTGCAATGGACTTCAATCTTTGCACCTGAAACTCTCCAAATGCCTTAGAATTGAACAATCTATTCTTTTTAAAAAAGGCCATTGCCCACTCTTTTTTTATTGTATCAAATATTGGGGGAATACTTTTAATACATATTAAACATGTATATTTATGTATTCAATAAGGCGGCAACACTAAATATCCAAAAATACCAATTTATTAAAATAAAAAGGCTAACACAAAGTGTGTAACGTTCGAGCACACTGGCTCTTCCGGAAGTGTATAAAAAAAAGCAACATGCTGTGATGAATATTGTCTGATAAAGAACCAGTGTGCTCGAAACGTTACATGCTTTGTGTCAGCCTTTTTAGGCCCAATCCCAATTCTACCCCTTAGCCCTTCCCCTTATCCCAACACCTCGTTTAGCGCATTCATGTGAAGGGGTAGTGGAGTCCCAATTCTCTTAAGCTTGAAGGCGTAGGGCTATGGGCAAGGGGTATACACCCCTTTGAACGAAGATTTTTCAGGACCACACTTCAAACAGAGGGGTAAGAAAAATTCCCAGAATGCACCTGCCACAACGGCAGGATAGCTGAAACCAGAAGTAAGGAGATCCACAAATTAGTATTTTTTGTCATTATTATGAATTTTATGACAAACACGTTTTAATATATTCATAATCGCGTTCGTGTTTTACCGTCATAATTTACAAAAAAAACGCAAAGAAAAAAAAAAACGCTAAATTTCGCGATCTATAATGCATAATCATAACTCCTGTACAGCAGTCCGACAACATTCTGACACTTGATGACACTCGAATACCCTGTCAGTAATGTCTAGTGGCTGAGAATGAGCTTTTTACAGTGTCTGGGATAATGTTAATGTTGTTTTCGTGTGTTTACATAAATAAATATGGCCACTGTGTAAATACACAGTACAGTTACAATCTTATTGCCACATTAGATCGTTATGATAACATAATATATGCCTTCAGTGATTTCCTGAAGATAAACACCAAAAAATAACACAATTGGAATAACTACAGCAGTCGTGATCGTCTGATCTCGTATGAAGCAAGAGATCACGATGACATATGATGACGTGTGCAGGTGTTGAAGTGGTGTCCCAATTCTTAGGGGTAAGTTTTGAAGCCCTTCTCCTTAACCCTCGGTTGTAAGGGCCAAGGGGAAGGGGTAAAGTACAAAAATAGAATTAGGATTGGGCCTTAATGTAATAAACTGGTATTTTTGGAGCTTTGGTGTTGTCACCTTGCTGAATCTATTTTTCCACTTTTTGCTGTTTGGCACCCATTTAGAGTGATGTGCATGCCTTTGTGCATTTTTCAACATGCATATTTAAGGCAATATCCAAAAATACATTGTATGGGTCAAAATCATTATGTTTTGTTTTGTTTTATACCAGAATCATTAGAATCTTAAGTACAAATCATGTTCCATGAATATATTTTGTAAAGTTCTTGCTGTAAAATTTTAAAAAATGTTGATTAGTAATGCACATTGCTAAGCACTTTATTTGAACAACTTCAAGGTCATTTTCTCAGTATTTAGATTTTTTTTTTTCAAACTAAATTCCAGGTTTTCAAATAGTTGTATGTCTGGCAATTATCATCCTAGCAATGGAAAGCAGATGCATATTTATGTATAAATGTATTCACATGAATTTTTGTGGTCCAGGGTCACATATTAGAGCGGTTTTCTTTGAACTGCAACTTGTATACGATACAAAGAATGAAAGGTGCAGTATGTCTGACACATAAGTTTGACACCCAGTGGTTGAACTAGGTATTGCACTCCTGGATCAAAACAAACACAAGCGCAGGTTGCCAGATTGACGACAGGAGCGAGTGATTTAAACCGAGTCCTAAATAAAAGCAACGGCACCCGATAGAAGGAATATTTTCCATATTACAAAGGAGTTTTTGTCGTAACCAACACCTCTAATTGATATTTTAGAAATTGCTTTTATTTTTCACAGCTGAACAATAGAAAATGATGACAATGATCACCTCAGGTACACCTCATGTGCTTTATTCAGTGTTAAATACAAATAATGTGAGAGCGTTTGAATACCATTTTACATTACATTTATTTCTATATCCTGAAAGCAGCAGATAGTTCGCCTCAGATCATGAAAATTAAATTAAATTAAACTATAGAACTAAACACATATGAGTGATTCAGCATCTACATTTAATAATGTTAAAGAGGCTTAATATGTATTAAATAGATTATAATCCTTACCATTTCGCGAGTGAGTGCATATTGTGTGCTTCTGAATGGCTGTATTTAAATTTCCTGTTTCGTCTGGTGCAAACAGCCACATTGCTCATCACTGCGTATTTAAACTCGAAGCATGTTGTCAGGACATGGGATTACAGTGTAACCTGCTCACCTAATGTTTACGTTCATAATATTTATATCATTTACTAATTAATAACCACCTCATGTGGAACTGAATCTGAGTCTTATTTCAGAGTCCGCTACTGTCCACCGGAGGTTGCATTTCGGTCACGGACGCATGCTTTCAGAGCCTTTTCGAATGAATGAATGGATGAATGAATTACATGGTTTTCCACGAAGGCAACCTGGGCTGTTGAAACATAATTGGCGAAACTGGCAATGGTTAAAATGACCAAAACAAAGACAGCGTTCCGGCGCGGAAAACACATGTTCGAAGATGTTCGATCTGACTTCAGCCTTGTTTTTAAGATAAACAAGTATGTTTATTTAGCATGTTTCTTATATCTGCAAACTTATTATGGTATTTTTATGCTTTAGAAAAGTCAAAAACACACATACAGCACATTACGTTTTTAATACAATAAAAAAATTAAAATAAAATAAAATTTAGATATTTATATAAAATTTACATTCGATTTTTTCAAATCCTTTTAAATGAATGTTGTTTTTAATAAATCACATTTGATTTCTTTCAAATGTATGTCATTTTTAACCTTTGTATACAGTATATACATTTTACATAAAATACTACCCAACCCTGCCTACAAACCAGTATATTTTACCTCAGCTTTTGCTGTGAATGATGTTCATACATATTCTAGCACTGGCAAATAACAATCTTCTTCAAAGAGATACATTGAGCACAAACCAAACACAGAGACACCATTCTACAGCTAAAATATATAATGCCCTTCCAATGCTGATTCTAGTCTAGCACCGTGAATCATTTTAACAACAACTGCTCATTCGCCAGCCAGGAATTGTCTTGTAGATGAAATATTTCATGAGCCCATTTGAACGGCATGCCATATGCATCCTTAATGAATCTATATTTCAGGTTATGATTCTCTCTCAGGAGTTAAAAGAGGTTGGTTCAACATTAACAATAAATCCTCAGCTACTGGCAATTAGGGAACAGCATCTGACATCCTCCTGCGAAACACCCACACTCCCAACACACACGCGAGCTACACCTGTTCTTAATTACTGCCGGTCTGCTTTTTAACTTTTTATTCATATTGCATCGGAAGCTTGGCAAACACTTTCTGAAACTATTTAACATCACTGCTGACCCCCAAAGAAAAGAGCCATGGGAAATCTTAATAGGCATAGCATTAAGGTCAAAGTTTGGTGAATTTGCTTCCATGTTTAATTCAAGCTGGCAAATATTGTCATTGTGTATTTGGCTCATTTTATTGACTGAGGGATGAATAATGCAAATGGGCTATTTACTAATCATATTGTCTATGATGAATAATAATGATAATAACTAGTTTAAATACATGCGTTAACTTCTTAGACACTTCTGCAAAAAAACACCTAGAGCTTCTTCCAGTCATGAAAATCAGAGAAGTTAGTTAGAAGTTAGTCTATAGATCATTGTCGCCCCACAGCAAGAAGGTCATGGTTCGTGTCTCGGCTGGGACCAGTTGGCATTTCTGTGAGGAGTTTGCATGTTCGCCCTGTGTGCGTGTGGGTTTCCTCCGGTGCTATGGTTTCCCCCAAAGACATGTGCTAAATGACTTTGTATGAACTAAATTGGCCGTAAAAGTGTGTGTATGTGTGTGTGTGTGTGTGTGTGTGAATGACAGTGTGTATGGGTATTTCCCAGGGTTGCGGCTGGAAAGGCATCTGCTGCACAAAACATATCCCAGAGAAGTTTGCGGTTCATTCCACTGTGACAACCCCTGATAAATCAGGAATTAAACCAAACTAAAAAGAATGAATGTAAACTTAAAGATGAGGTACTGCTGTTGACTAAGGGGGTAAACGGAAAGTCTTCCAGTTAAATTAGTACTACAAAAAAAATCTTAAAATCTTTCCTTCCTGTTGTATACTTTGTTTCAATTCCCTCATCTAAATCCATTTCATTCCAGTTAAAACATAAAATGAAAGAATAACTGAATTATTACTTTAAATGAGTTCCTTACAGGGTTCCTCATATATATATATATATATATATATATATATATATATATATTAGGGCTGTCTAAAAATTAATTTTGTTTTGACATAATATGTGTGTGTGTTATATATATTTCTTATGTATATGTGATAAACACATTCATAGAAGCCAAAACTATATATAAAAAAGTTACATCAAAGTAGTTACATCATATTCAAATGTAAAATTTGTATCATACACATATTTTTAAATATCTAAATATTGTGTATTTGTGTATTTATATATTCATAATAAAATATACACAGTACTCACACAAATATTATGTTAAACTTTTATTTTGGATGTGATTAATCACAATTAATTTTTGGACAGCCCTTATATATATATGACCTTCTTGGTGGTGGTCTGACATTACCCTGAATAATGTGGCTCTTGATGCATCACTAGGACCTGCTGTCTTGGTCACAGATCTATATATATCTATATATATCTAT
>CAIGQQ010024175.1:950781-977867 GCA_903798035.1 Danio albolineatus
AATACACAGAATATTTTGACATGTTTATGATTGCACGCAATATACTGGCACTAAAATCTGTTGAATAAAGTCATTATTTTTGTTTTGTGTGCACAAAATTATTATCGTAGCTTGATAATATTCCATTGAACCACACTGAAGACGTCGTCTGGTTCGAGGATGTTTGGTACCTTTCTTGACTTTGAAAGTGTCTTCCTGTCAATGGAAATGAGGGCGCTCAGATTTAACCTAAATATCTTAATTTGTGATCTTGAAAGAACACAAGAAGGTCTCAGGAGTTTGGAGCAACAATGAGGGTGAGAAATTGACAACATTTTCCTTTTACGGTGAACTAACCCTTAAAGTCTGCTTTGTGATTTATGGAGTGATTTGAAAGTAATGTTGATTTTTTTTATTTTTGACCCATTTAATTGTTGTACTGGCACCACTTCTATATTGCCCCTTTATAGTTTGTGTGCTAATTCTATAAATAATTTGTAAACAGTGAAGGCCAGAGAAGGTAGGGAGATTGATGACGTGTTTTGTTTATTGCAATCTCTTCTGCTCTCTGCTTTTGTTAGAGAGCTAGGCAAATGTATTGCATTTTTATTTTATCTCCCTGGTCAGCTCCTGAGGAGATTTCTCTATTTGTCTATTGGAATTTTCCATTTATTATTAAAACCACAAAAAGATCTCCTGCTTCCACTCTCTGATTTTATGTTGTGTCCTTCAGCACTAGACAAAGCATAACCCTTCACAGTTTTATTAATATCTAAATACTTGGAACCTTACTTCGCCAAATGTTCCGATTATTGTGATAGAAGAAATTATGTAATATTTGCATATTTTAACACAAGTAATACTTACACAATAATTTTGACCGTTTTTAAAACTTTGTACTTTAATAACTTTGTTAAAATAAAACCCATATTACTACATTAACCTTTTTTTTCATGTATATGTTTAATTCAAACATTGTTATTCCATGGTCTATTGAAATTGGCTCAGATTGGCTGAGGGTGTGGTATATTTCATTGAAACGCACAGGTAGTTCCAGTCAGTTTTGATCACAGTTGGAAATAAATGCATGAAACCGATGAGGGCTGTTAATGGCGGATTGGGAATCCGCAAAATTAGGAATATACTCATCAACTATGCTACAAAATCAAGTTTTAAGAGTTTTTCAAGCAAGATTATAGTTATTTTAAAGTCAAATCGGGTTTTTAAAAATGTTGAAAGCTCTAGGAGGTCAGTAGCAGCTCCGCGAACGGCTCCCCCTGAGGGAAGCTTAATGCCGGCCAGAGAATCTCCGGTTCTACACCACTGGATCTAATCTCGTGCATCTCTGTTGTTAAAACGGGATATAGAATTAATCTTTGGTGTATCTAACGGTCAGTCTGAAATAGGCTCTGGCTGCTTTCTCTTCATAATACATATTCCTAAAGCGTATTTAATTGATATGGTTCTTTTTATAAGTATAATAATATTAATATTGTATGTTCATTATGAAATGTAAATCGTAGCCCAGCTTTCGCACTATTAATGTTAAGAGATATACATACAGATCCTCCCTCATCCCCTTATCAGAGAAGTGATACGTAGAAAGTAGACAAAAGAAACGTGTGACTGAGAATGCGACTGGAAACACACTGCAGGTGTGACTGGGAATGTACTGTTTACACTAATGCATTTTCGTTTTAAAACGCATAAGTTTTGCTACAGTTACGCCATCCGTCCACACTGCGGCGGAGTTTTCGAGGCGCGAAAACTGAGCGTTTTGGAAACGCTGGAGAGGCCGTTTTCTATCTAAAACGCTGCTGCTCCATCTCAGTGTGGATGGAGGGAAATGGAGACCTTTGAAAACGAAGGCGTGGCTGCTGAGATTGGCTACGTAATTGGGGCTTTTGGGTCATTGCGTAACCTTCCCTTATTCGTCAAGCGCACATGACTAAAACGTCACCGGAAGACAGCAGACCAGCCTTCACTACAAACACTGTATTTTCGATAGCCATGGATGTTTTATATTAATTTGTTACTTTAAGTAACAACTCGACCTCGTCGTCTGTCCTCAAAAAGACCTCTCTTGCTTTCTTTGCCATCGCGTTCATCGTTCAACCAGCAACTAACAATAACCAAATGCCGAGCGAGACACATGTTTCCTGTTTATTCTTGAACGCGCATGCCCAGAGTGCACGAATGGTCACGTGATATACGTTTCTGGTGGCGTAGTGTGGACGGAGATCTGTTGAGAGACGCTTGGGTGAAACGCTAGTGTGAACGCGGATCGTTTTCATGCTAAAACGCCGTTTTAAAACTAAAACGCACTAGCGTAAACGGGGCCTTATTTTTTTCACCTGTCATCGGACTGATGAAATTGCATCTTAATCATATTATCAGGTATAAACCTCTCTCTCTCTCTGTCTGCCTGTCAGTCTGTCACAGCTGATTCAGCGGAGGGACTAGAAAATATATCATCTAAAAACGGACAAAAATTCGGACAAATATTGCCCAGCAAAGAGAAACCTAGTTTAAATATAGGCCTACCTTGGCAAATGATCATGGAATAAGCGGGATAATCAACGGATTGCCGTACGTCAAAGGATTTTAATGCACTTCGCGGAGGTTTGCCTCCACGTTGTGCATTAAAATCCTTTAGCGCATGGCAAGCCGTTGATTATCCCTTACTTATTTTATTACAATTACAAACAGAAAAGGTTATATCTTCCTTGAATGGGCATAACATTAAGCATTTAGCTTCCAGTACTATGTCTATGGCTTTGTATATGCATGCCTCTGGTCAAAAAAAAATGCTGGGTACAGTTTTTGAGATCTCAAATTTCTCTCCCGAGTGCTGTTCTTGCGGAAATCCAGCAGAAGCTGCCGACAGACTGATTGTTCCCCCCACACACCCCTTTCCCTAAACCCAACTGATAGTGTTTTACAAAAATCAAAAAATTGACCAGTGCCCACCCACTTCTCTAAACCTAACTGACAAGGTTTTGAAAAGCAATCCAGAAAAAGAAAAGCCCTTGCAGCAGCCTGATTTATACAACGTTTTCAGATTTTACCACATTTTCACCCTGTTATTTACTTGTTTGTTTGTTTTTATCTAACCTTTATCTAAACATATATTTAAAACAACATTTCAACTCATACACAATTATACTTTTGCGTAATGACTCCAGAAATTATAATAACAGACATCAAAAGCTTCATTTTAAAATTTTAACAGAGGCTTTGAATGTAAAAATTATGTGATGAAAATTCAATCCAGTACAATGTTACAATAAATGAAAGGTCAGAATGACCACTATGAGCATTATAGTAGTTATAGCATTCCAACAGTTCCAGACAACCGTCATTAAGAAATATTGAATCTAAATTAATACAATCAGTTCTATGTTTAATGCACTTACCATTTCATTTCTAAACTCTAATATCAAAGACTAAGTTATAAGGCAGCTCACCTGGTATTAAGAAGAGCAGCGTAGGCCTCACTTCCAGCCAGGACATAACTGATCCCAATAGACACACTGTTGAAGACAAAGTTTCTTATCAGCACTTACAGTATTTCAACAACCACAGTTTCAAATTCATAAATCAAACAGGACATTCCATTGCTCTAACTTAAAGATGGACAGTGACAACAAATCTTTAGAAGGTTCATTTTTCAAGTTTTTGACAAGGTAATCTCATGAATCTTATTTCATTATTATACATTTTTTCAAATAAAACATATAAATGTATTTTGAAGATAAAATATTTGATATTGTGTGTGTGTGATAATGAAGCCTATAACTTGTTTGGAGAAAATAGACTGGCAAAGGTTTAATAAATAAAACTAATAAAAATAGGTTGAATTTAATGAAATCATACAAACACTCATTTACATCACATTTATCAGTGGTCCCAAACTTGAGAGTCATGATCATCGATTTTATGTATATATACATACACACACACACACGCAGATACACACACACACAAACACGCACACGCACGCACGCACGCATGCACACACACACACACACATATATGCCGTTCAGCCTTATACTCTTAAAATGTGAGCAAAATCTCATTTTGTGATCACTTAAGGCATTACGGTAGAGAATCATTCAAATACTAGTTCTAAAGTAGAGCTAGCATTACTACTGGTTTCTGCTAATTGATTTCTTTTCAAAACAATACTCGAGTTACTCGATTACCTGTGGTTCGAGCTAATAGTTAAAAAGACACAAAGAAATCCTCAATACACGTTTTATTAATTCATATCCAAAAGCATCGATTTCATAGGCCTAACATAAATTGACAAAACTTTACATTACTTTAAGTTACAGAGTAACATTGTCATTTAACATCTGCATCATAAGCTTGCTGTATATGCAGCGCGAACTCGTGTTCATCCTGTAGGCTAATGCTTTAATAAGTTATTAAAGTAACTTTATCATTTAACATGTTTTCAGAAGTAAGAACTAAGTGAACTTAATTACTTAAATCAGTTCTGAAAGACAAAAATATTTCTCCTCAACAATACAGCTGACCCGCAAAAAAACTAAATAGCCTAAAATAATAACTAATGCATGAATAAAAAGCTGAAATTGAAAAAAAAACCTAAATAATATATTGATAACACTAAGGGAAAAAAAGAAAAAAGCTGTAGGCTAATTACTAAGTTTTAATTATACATTTAATATAGGCTATAGAAAGTAAAAATAGCCACACCCAAAACCTAAAATGCATCTTGAAAACTATATTCATAAAGCAGTATTCATAAAACTATTTTGAAATTAAATAAAATTATTTTGAGCTAGGCTAAATCTCATTCAGTCATTTAATATCTGCTAAGTTTCAACAGTTATTAAAATAGCAAAATGAACTAATATATTACCCTACTTCAACCAGCCTGAAGATTATGCAAACGTCAATGTGCACGCAAGCTGCTCTTCAACAAGTAGACTGATTTAAAAATAAATAAATAATAAAATAACCCTAATATTTAAGTTTCCAGCAGTGATAACAGGAATGAAAATTATTTTGGTTCAGAAAAGAAATAGTTCAACAAGCGACAATAGCCTATAAAGTGAAACGGAAAATAAATAAAAGTATTTATAAATAAATTATTTAAATAATTGAAAAAATATATTTAAAAAATAAATAAAATATGCGTAGACACAGTAAACAAAAAAACTACTGCATGATATTTTAACATCCAGGCATAATGTATGAGAAAATGTATTTTATATTTAAATGTCATAGAGAAAAAAAACAGCAACGCAACTATGAAAAGCGCATCTTGCATATTATTCATTTTATATTTATCCTGTTTTCTACAGAAATAAGGGATAGACGAGTCATATCCGCTCTCATCCTCTAGCTATACAGACAGTCTTTGGTCAAGCTCGGGGATCGCTGGTCTGCATTTAGATATACAAGCGCATCCACGTGAGAGGGATGCAGGCTTGCTCTTTGTTACAGTGTTGCCGGCCAAAGAAAATTTCTTTCACTTCGTTAGCTGGTGGCAGGGATAAATTATTTTGTTAGATGGATAGTGGAGGAAACCGATGTTCATTACATAACTACCATTCGAGAGGATTTCCTGTGGTGTTAATGTTGATAATGTAAACAATCTTGAATTTAACCCTCAGTTGTAGTTGGAGGCTTTAACCTTGGATTGTGGCGTTTGTTGAATACGTTTGTCGTTTTGATGTCATTTATAAATGCACGCTCGAGTAGTCGATTGTTTCTGAGAGCACCGACTAGTGGTTGAAGTAGTCAATCGCTCGACTAGTCAATGCAAGCCCTATTCTAAAGTGACGTTGGTAAGCAAGGGTTTCTGCTGTTCTGATGTCAGCTGTAGATGAATGGCGGAAGAAAGCAGCTCCTCTTACAAAGCGTTTTTAGCCTCTTGTGTTTTATTTTTTTATTTTAGTTGCACAATTATGTCATCAAACTGTTGTATAACCTCATAGCAGTGCAAAATGGCTGTATAATGTCACTGGTGGGACACTAAAGCACTCACCCAGTGGCCTTGTGCCAATGCACACCTCCCACCAGTGCCGATATACAGCCATACCGCACTGCTACTTGTGTGATATTGCTCTCTCAGATAGACAGACAGACTTTTTTTCTACTACGGAAGTCGATGAGTACCTGTAACCTGCAAATTTTATTCAAAAAATATTACATTATTTTCAATAGAAAAGAAAAACTCAAATGTTAAAAAAATAATGAGGTAATTCGAGGGTGAACTATCCCTTTACGAATCAGCACAATAAATAAACAAGCAAACAGAGAAAAAAAAAAGAGTTTTCAGAATATTTTACTTGCAGAAATTGAGCAAACATGCCATGTTCAATGTTAAATGCTGAAGCTCTTGCGTCATTCAAACTAACATAACTAGCTGTAGGTCAGAGTTAAAGAACAAACGAAAAAGATATGGCCGGAGGGAAAGAGAAACCTTGACTTGAACCATCACGCAGGACAATGCAGTGTGGATCTGTGCTCCTTGACTGGTTATAGAACACAATCTGTCATGGAAGCACATTGATCAAGTGCTAAGCCTCTTGAACACAATGAGAAGCGAATCGATTGGATATGTGTTAGCCAAACCTGTCTGAAGGCTGATAACAAGGCTCTTTTCCATTCAGTTGCATGAGCGGGAATGCAGAGCAGCGCAACAAATGATGCCCTGTTAAGTGTCAAAGACATTTCTCAGTAATGACCGCTGATGCACCAACTGCCTCGCTACACTTGACAAAAACACAAACAAAACTCACGCAGTTTTTATTTCTGTGTTTAGTTTTGCTATATCATCCATAGAGGACACAGGTAACAGCACTCATAATGTCAACAGGGGCAGAACAAATCGATTTTGCTTGAAAATCCATCAAATAAATTGATTTACGCTTGTTAAAATTTAGTTTAAAGACTTTCAAAGGATTCACAAACTTTATATTGGCATTAAGTAAACAAAAAGGTGAAAAACAAGGTGGGGGAAGGGGTTATTTTGTAACATTGGGTAATTAATAATGCCCCATTTAAAGACAAACATCACAAAG
This sequence comes from Danio albolineatus, assembly GCA_903798035.1. Classification (NCBI taxonomy): domain Eukaryota; kingdom Metazoa; phylum Chordata; class Actinopteri; order Cypriniformes; family Danionidae; genus Danio; species Danio albolineatus. The sequence continues at coordinate 957,819 of CAIGQQ010024175.1, forward strand.
GTCACATTTTGGGCGGACCAGGATAATTTTTTAAAGACCCCCTATTATGGGTTTTTGAAAATGAGCTTGCATGCAGTGTGTAACACAGGGGTGTAAATCCCGGGAGGGACAGGGGGGACATGTCCCCTCCCATCTGAGGGTTGTCCCCCCTCCCAAAAAAAAAGTTTTAAAAAAAAATAGCCCTCTGTATTGTGAAAAATATATGTATCTAAAATAATTGTATATGTAGAAAAAAAAAAAAAGCATTTCGCATTCAAAATGTATTTAGAAACTGTTGAGTTCCCCCTCCCCTTCCTCACAGTGGTTTGGTCCACTGCCTGCTTTCCCGGTTCATCTCTCCGATTATGCGCACACACAGAAGTCATGTGTGTGACTGGGGCTCAGTTCTAGCTGATCGCCAGTAAGGAGGGTACTTTATTCACTTTAAATAAAGCGATCCTCTTTAATGTTGTTGATAAAGTCTCATTCATAAATTATTTGCGGTAAAAATGCTGATTACCGATGTATATTCCATATGTCTGCTATATTAGCGATTGAAATATTACATTTCTAGTTAACGTTAGCTTGTTGCAAAGTGCAACATACTAATGTCACAATGATAAAATACTTATACTAATAATAAAATACTAATGTCACAATGTCAATCACAGGCAAAGGAGAAGGAAAATATTGAGGGACAGCAGGGTCAGAGTAATTTCTTTAATGTTTTAGAGTTGTGGCTATTCAGCAGATGAACGTCACAGGCTCACCTGTTTATGATCTGTCCATTTCACATGTGTAATATAAACAAGAGAGTTATAATGAGTTTAGAAAACATCTTTTCTTGCATTTTCTCTGCTTCAAGAGTCAGTCTGTTGACTGTACACAAGATAAATAATATGAAGAAAAATCTGCTGTGATTGAACCTTAGAAAAACTTGAGAATGACACAGTCTTCATGCTGCAATAATAATGATAGAGTGTTTAACTGTGGGGACATATCTTTATAAATATAATTTGACTATTAGTTGTGTCCCCGTCAAAAAATTGCTCAAGGGAAATTTTGTAGTTATTGTCCCCCCCTAGAGTTAAATGAGATTTACGCCCTTGATGTAACACAGCTCTAAGTGAAGTGAAACGTCCAGCTAAGGCTTAAATCTGAAAGTGCACAGTGTTTAAAACTATTGATTCATCTATAAAAAAAGAGTTGACTCACAGTGCTTCAAAAAATTGGTGCTCATAACGAGTCTTTAGCCGTTTCGGTGTGATGTGGATTCAAAACTTTATCCCCGCCCATTTGTGTGTGCGCAAACCAGGGAGAATTTGAAACCCCTGGCCCCGTCCACAAACACAGTAGCGAACCAGTGTTGCCAGATTGGGCGGTTTTAAATTTGATTGTGCAGGTAAAAACCTTTTGGATAGAAATAACAAATCGGGAGGGCGCCGTTAGATGGGTCTGAAATATAGGCTACTCCCGGAAAAAACGGGAGTGTCGGCAGGTATTACTCTCTGACTACTTCAATATTGATGAGCCGTGGTAGGCATTCTCTCGCACTGAGTGCTGTCGACCAATCGCAACAGACTGGGTCCAATTAGCATCAGATTAGCATCGTGCTAAGGAGGGGTTTGGGAACAAATGAATCGCTGAACGATTTATTGAGGAGTCGCTGGGATAATGGGGTAAAAATAAATGCATATTATAAGACAATGAATGTGTTTTTTGACCATGTATGCAGATCAGCCTGTTGTTGGAGACTCCGAAAACCAAAATATGACCCTTTTTAATGTATAATAGGGGCTCTTTAAGATTTATTTTGTGGAAAGTGTGATGGTTCCAAGCAATCTAAAAGCAATTATTAACTTTTTAATTAAGCAGCTAAATTGTACACATTTGTAAGACCTCATTTATACGTTTTAATAAGATTTGCTCATCACACAATGAGTTGAGCGCCTTTTTTTGAAAATTGTATGATTTTATACAAATTAAATTTGACATATTTATTTATTATTTTTTCTTTTCTGACAATACTTACGACAGTTAGGTTTTCTCATGAGACAAGGCTTGATGGGTAGAAAATGGGCTATTGTATGTGTTATTGAAGTGTTTTACTTTTTTGGAGAAAAATATGCAAACCACAAATAAAAATAAAAATAATAAAAATGGTGTAAAACTTTACATTAAGGAGTGTTAATAAATTCAGCATAACAGCTTTAGAATCAAGACATGCTATGACTATAAAAGAGTGTCATTCAGAATCAAAATCAGAAAGAGCTTTATTGCCAGTTATATTAAAACATACAAGGAATTTGTTCTTGTGACAGAGCTTCTACAATGCAACAGAATTAGAGACAGGACAGAAAACAGAAATACATGTATTTTAAAAAATGAGTGGAAATATACAAATTGACAAGTGTATGTACAGGTGTGTTACTATATACAACGTTATATGTGCAGCTGTTATGTGCAAATTGGCATGTAAAGTATGTTGTTAAATAAGTGTATATGTGTATAAAATGTAGTGATGTTTGTTTCACAATTACTATCACAAGGTGTTCATGAGATTGATTGCCTGACGGAAGAAACTGTTTCTGTGTCGGGCTGTTATGGTGCACAATGCTCTGTAGTGTCGACCTGAAGGTAAAAGTTCAAAGAGGCAGTGTGCTGTTTGGAGGGCCAGAGTGATTTTGGCAGCCCTTCTGCTCGCTCTGGATAAGTACACTCATGGCCCGTTTCCACTGAGTGGTACAGTACGGTACGGGTCACCTTTATCAGGCTTGCGTTTCCACTGCAAAAGGGTACTCTTTTGGTGGACGTGGTGTACGACAGAAAGTTTCAGTCGACGTCATTTTCACTCGAGGAAATGTTTACAGTAAAGCTTTATGGGTCGTTCACAAATCAAACGAGAAGCACTTCTCACAAAACAGAGGCTTTATTATACACAAACACTGGTGTATAAATATTCATTACTGACTGAACATGATCTGATTATAACTAGATCAATGATGCGAAATAGCCTACGGTCCGCGATTATATAAAATAAATAAATAAATGCAGCATATATGAACACATACAGCCCCACACAGTCTCCGATGTTACCAAATTACAGAAAAACTACACACAGCAGATATTTATGCCTTATTTAGGTTCAGAAACAACATGAAATATAGCCCCCAGTCAGTGCAAACCTCTCATCTGTATCTTTAATCTTCAACAGTATATGTAGCCTCTCGTTAGAGTTATTCCATTATTTCGAGTTTATAATAGTCCAGGTTAAGAAGTTTGTTATTTCAAATATTGACACACACGCGAGTGCAAGCGACAAAGTGAAACCACTCGCGCTCGCGCTTAAATGGGCTCGTAACCTATAAGAATTTGCTCTTCTTCTTGGCTTTGTGGCTGTTCAAGACGACGACAAGGTTTGTTTGAGCTCGGGTCGACCATGGCTCCTTATTATGTTTATATTATTTCGGTGTATTGTCTCTCGGCTGTGTATTAAACATGGCGGGTCCTTTGTTTTCACTCTGGCTTGTTGCGCGAGCAAATGATGTATCTCTGTAAACATATCAGCGTTCAGCTGCGCGTCAACTCCACCTTTTGGTCACTCTCTGTTACCCTTTGCAAAGGGTGACCAAAAAGTGGTACAGTACGGTACGGTACGGTACGATACGCTTTTAAACAGTGGAAACGGCCCTAAAATCGTACCGAACCGTACCGTACCACTTAGTGTACCGGGCCATCAGTGTGTCTGTAATGATCACTTGATGACAAGACAACATAGCTTGTCATAAACATGATTTTTGTAAAACTTTTATAATTGTGTCATGATTTTTTTTTTTCTCCTGATCATATTTATTTTAGTGGAACAAACTGAATTTGATATTAAAAGTGGAAATACTACGTCAAATAATTTTATTACAGCATAATAAATATATGTAATAGCATTTGATGAAATATTAAAGACAAATTAAATTTGTACAGTACCAATGCAGTCATGACAAATATAACTCATGACAATTATAATTACCTAATGAAAATCATGTTTATGATGGATTTATGACAAGTTATGGAATCTTAGTAATGTTGTCATAAAGACATCTCAAACAATGTTATCCTTGCATTTAAAATGACATAACTGAGCTAATGGCAAACACTGGCAGTTGTAATAAGAATGCATAAAATCTCCTTCATATATGCATTTCAAATTCCATATGATATTAATATATTATTATAGGGATAAACTAAAGGAAACAATGAAAAATAAGGGGAGAAAGCTAAATCTGGAACATTGGGTAATTAATAACGGCCCATTTGATAATGAGCAGATGGGTGGACATATTGGTGGCTAGTACAAAAAGTGTCTGACCATTATTCTGCACCATTATTCCAGAGGTGAAATGTTAAAAACTGTTGTCCAAGGCAGTACTAACATTTCTCACTTAAATGACACTGATTGTATAGAGGTCCATAGAGCATAACGTGGAATAAAACCTACTTAATGCCCTGATCCAGAGAGGATGTTTGTGCATGCATCTCCACAGCAGCTCTTAACTGCAGTCTGAGTCCCAGTGAGTTCATTAACCTTTTTTCTTTTTCTTTTTTTTTTTGATCGTAAACTAAACATGATGATTTTCTTAGTCTAAAACAAGGGACTCAGTGACATTTTAGCTAAGCAGGTTTTTGACAAATTTATGAGAGCCTTTTCTTTTGAATAAAACAGAGATGATCACAAATAGCTGAGAATAGATGAAAAACAAATATTGTAAATATGAAACAAAATTGGTCTTCACTATATTTATATATTATAATGTCATTATGCCAAATTGTATGTGTGTGTGCGTGTGTGTATGTAGCCTGTACGTGGTGCTAAAAGTTTCCTCTTAAATGATCCTGACATTGAGCAATTTCACACACTACACTGAAGAATAGCTTATTTTATGAAATAACAGAACATAAAAATAGGATGCTGAGAAAAATGCTCAAATTTGAAGAGCATTTCAGACGACTTTTGCATCTGATTTCTCTATATATTTAGCCAGGCATTTAATATATGTGGGATTTTTTTTTTCAAAGTATAGGAGTGAGTCAACAATGGCATCTTATTTATTTATTTATATATTTTTTTACATTTGGCAGATTTAGCAATTTAGGCGGTTTAATTCTGCTTTGGCAGAGTAAGAATATCGAAGCATCTTTACATCTAAACATATTGAAATGTTTGTCAGAACAGCAATGTGTGCTATCGTGTCTCTTAGGATACGTTTTATTCATGCAGTTTCATGAATGAATATTGTATCTTCAATTACTGGTCATCATAGATAAAATATAAAAATGGCTAAAAAAAACAAACAAACAAACAAACAACAACAGCTACTTCATATAATTCAAATAAATGGATGCCATCTGGAGTGTAACAACGTATCATAACATGAATTATAATATTAAAATGTAATAAAAACAATATGATTCCCAATATTGTGCTTTTTACCCAGTAAATATAATGCAAAAGACAATCTAATGATAAGGGATAATGATAGATGTCTGATTTTAAAATAATTAATCATTTCAAATTCAGAACTATGAATAGTTGTCCTCGGTTACTGTCAAGGTCCAGGAACAATTTAAAGTTAACAATTCATCAACCAACCTAAATAAAAAACGCATTTTATAATCAGTTTTGTTGGTTTTGTTTTTTATAATATGTTTGAAAAAAAATTATAACAATATTAATATAGAACTATTTATATCCACACAATATTAAGATATTGTATTGTGAGTTCAGTATTGAAAAACGTATCGTATCGTGACTCGAGTGCATCGTTACACCTCTATAGCTACAATTGACGTTCAGCACAAACACATTGATGTGTTTATGTACTTACAAATACCTTGTAAGTACATAAATCATGGCCAATGATGTTTAATGTTTACTGCTTTCATAATACGCCATCTAAAAATAATCTTTTAATTGTTATCTCTACTTTATTGTAGACCTTTTTGCTACACAATTTGATACACGGCAAAATCCCGAGAGTAAAATTAACCTCTCCCACTGGTCCAACTTCCATGAAAAGTTAAAATAACACTGGAGCAGAGTTAGAGTGCTGACTGAAAATTAATGATGAACTCTTGCTGTTAACAAGCAGAAACACTGAGAAAAAAAAACCCACAAAACTACATCTGACTTCAGTCATGGCCTTAGGCCCTGCTGTCCACACAAACATGGGTGCTTTCAAACTCAAGCTTTTTCTACACATTTTGGCTGTCCGTTCACACAATAATAAAGTATCAGGGCACTAAAATCCAAATTTTTGAAAACTTGTCAGGAAGAAGATTTTCAAAAGCAACAGAGTCTGTGTTTTTTAGAAAATGGAGGAAAACCTTTTTCGTAGATAAAAAATACCTGTGTACGTGGGGACATGGCCTGGAGGAATTCAACTGAAAATTCATTAAATCTCTCAAAATCTCTGCTCGTCAGGATCATTAATCAACTCCAAAAACAGCATAAGCAGCTTCACTTAACATTTTTTACTATTTCTGTTAGATTTCTACAAAAGTCCTTAGTGAGATTCACTGAAAATACTCGTTTTGTTAATGTCACAATTGTGGAGAACAGTATTTACGTAATGTAATGCAATGTAATGTGTATTCATATAGTGCATTTATTGTGTATGACCATACACCCAAAGCGCTTCACAATCATGAGGGGGGGGTCTCTCCACACCACCACCAGTGTGGGCTCTTGGGCTATTTGACTCGTAATTATGTTTGTTTGTTTTTTATTGACTGTAACTCTTTAGGGACTCTCTCTACTCTGAGGATTTTGCTGTGTAGAGAATAAGACATTGAAGTTGTTGAAATATTTATATATAATTAATTGCAATATTGGTAATATTTGTATCTTTAAACACATATTAACTTTTATTTAGTAACTTTTTTATATAACTTTTTAACACAATAGTCTAAAAGTCTGTTGGGAAAAATAGTGTGCGTTTCATCACTTTAAGACAAATGGATTAGTTATTTGTGTTTTCACATTATGAAATAATATGACAGATACATATTATCTGTCGGGGTGGGGGGGGGGGGGGGGGGGTCATATCAAATACTTTTGTACTTTAAAATATAATAAACGTGTTTATGAATATAAATTGATCCATTGAAAGCAGTTGTTTTGAGTTTAACAACTCAAACAGCACCAAACACGCCAGACAGTCGTCAAGCTTCACAAATTGTCTCTTTTGGCTATAAAGACAATCAAATTGATGTTAAAGACATAACAGATGCAGAGTATGCAACGTAAAAATATCTGACACGACAACTTCAATTTCATCCACCATTTCAGGAACCATATGGGAAGTTATGATATATTTATTTTATAGTCAATTTCACTAACATCTACATGTACACATCATACTTTGGCCTGGTTGAATATTTTATTTATTTATTGGAAATGTGATTACTGATCATGATGTCTCATATTGAGACATATTGAGCAATGTGACTATAACATAACAGTTGACATAGCTCAAATTTAATTTATTTTAAAATGAGGAGGTTGTTGGGTAGAACAATTTGCAACTTTAGAAAAAAACTCTCCTACAGTTTACATGGAAGGATTGATATTTATTTTGGTAAATGGGAAAAATTTCTGAATTTCTGCAACCCACAATGCCAGCAAAAATGTAATAAGTCAAAATAATATGATATGATATTAGCTACTTGCGCCACGGTGGCGTAGTGAGTAGCACGTTCGCCTCACAGCAAGAAGGTCGCTGGTTCGAGCCTTGGCTGGGTCAGTGGGCATTTCTGTGTGGAGTTTGAATGTTCTCCCCGTGGTTGCGTGGGTTTCCTCTGGGTGCTTCGGTTGGCCCCAGTCCAAAGACGTGTGGTACAGGTGAATTGGGTAGGCTAAATTGTCTGTAGTGTAAGCGTGCGAATGAGTGTGTATGGGTGTTTCCAAGAGATGGGTTGCGGCTGGAAGGGCATCCGCTGAGTAAAGCAAATGCTGAATAAGTTGGCGGTTCATTCCAGATTCATAAAGGGACTAAGCCGAAAAAGAAAATGAATGAATGGATATTAGCTACCCCCCACCCTTTTTTACTGCTATGTTTTGGTTTGGTTTACGTAATTTATTTGACGTTATTTATTTATTGTATTTATTTATTTTGTATTGTTCTGCTTTTATGTTAATGCTCTGTATTTGATATTCATCTGCATTATTTGAAATGAGAAAAATCTATGAAAATTTCATTAATTAGTCATTAATAATGTTAAATCAAATTTGTGCGTTTTCATGTGTCTGTGTGTATTAACGTTATGTGTGGAAGCTGAATAGCAGTTATCAAACTGAATGATACTAAGCTACTGTACCATGGAGACACCAACGCAATGCCTCCATGTTCAGTTATACGAGTCAGACAAGAGTACCGTATGGCTGACTCTGTCACTGTAAACTAAAGAACATCAATACATGAACAAGAAACTGTTCTGAACATGAAATGAAACTCTGCTCCACAGCTCCCCAACATTGTTGTCTGTACATTGCTAAGCAACATGAACCAAGTCTGAAAGGAGGCGCCGGTGGAAAAAAGATGCTATATTGATGTGGACATGCCGCAGCTGTATCCCTTCTAGACTTCAGATTGTGTGTTGGGCTTCACATACAGGATACTGTGTATACTATAGAATGTGAAGTGAAACGTGCATGTTCGGTGTCCACCACAGAAAAGATGATTAAGCAGCCTTCTAACTGCTTTACTGGGCTGTTAAGTTAGAACACTTTAAATTATATCCTGCTGAAAGGAACTAAATGATCTGCTTGTTTTGGAGAATTAAACAAGAAGAAATCACCTTCACTGTTTTAAAATTGAATTGAACAGACTGGAATAGATACTGTATGTTTGAATGTACATCCTATTTGTAACACATCAGAACGTCCACTACGGTTTTGGCCACCAATAGGCTACTCCCCCAAAGTGCTTTATTTAAAGGTACATGGATGGATTTTAGATACTTCATCACATTTAGTATCCAGAGATCTTGCGCCACATGGCTGAGATGTTATATTGATGTTTTATGATTCATGGATCGACTGAGATTTTGGAATGCATCACAATTCTCTCTGGAATTGATTCTGAGCTTAGTTTAAACCAGCAGATGTATTTTAATTGTACAGTCTTAGAGAGTTTGAATAAGAACGCTCATGCTTTTGGTCATGTTCTGTAAGTGGCCAAATGTGCTTGCACCATGGCTTTTATTCCATAGGATTGCTAAAAACACAGTTGACTATGAACACTCTTGTAATTTGCTAAAAATTGTTTTATTAAATGATCAGCTTTATGGCTGTTTGTATAGCATTAAACACCATCCGATGGCAAAAATTAATCTTAGAATCAATAAAAAAATAAATAAAATGCAGAATAATTTCTCAATTCACAATGCATTTTCCTATCTGCACTCAATATATCCCTAATATTTGTAACATTATTTTATTTATACAGTTGAAAATATCACAGAAAATCATATACGCACACATATCTGACACAGTATATGTTGTTTGTTCACTAATAAATAGAAAAAATGAATGCAGCTTCCGTGCCTCAAGCAAGGTTAATGATCTTGACTGTTTACCTCAGGCCAGTCGTTTATAAACGAGCTTTTGACTCGGAGCCAGTTCACCATTAAAGTGAGCTCACAAGGCCAACATCATGTTAAAATAAAATTTAAGAGCCCAGAAAAAAAAGTACAATAAGTTTACAGGTCAAGGCAAATTACAACCCATAGCAACAACCCTCTGTGTGGAATTTATGAATGCTGTTTTGTGTTTCAAGGCTATAAGTTATAGCCATAAGCTATAAGGACCTCTATACAGCTTGATGCTGCAAATAATATTGAAAGGGAACTATTTTTTTAACAACAACATAGCATATAATGAAAATTTTTTTTTTCTTAACCATCTATTTATCCACCTATGTTTTTACTCCTTTTATTAACCCTTCTATAAGGCTGTTTATGCTTCTTTGATTCCGTTCTAGAATTAATTGTATAATAATGAACTATGAACTTAAATAAAACTAAAACTAATTTAAAAGTTTTGATATATTTATATCAAATATATATTGTATTTTTGTTCTTCAAAATCCAACAGCACAACAGACAGTGAAATTTGATTCAAAATGGAAGGTTTCAAGATGTAAAAAATGTTACTTTATTTACAATCAATTTTAAACCCCCAATTATTAAATACCTAATAAAAAACTATAATTATGCTTATCCAAAAATCTGAAATCAGTACTTTTATCTGTGCATTTTTCTCATTTTATTCAAATGCAGCCTTTGCCATCTTGTGAATTAGAATATGTATTCATTTTCAAATCGTAGCTACAGAAAAAATATTGTTTGTCAAAAATTGATTAGTTTCACTGCATAGCTCTTTGAAATTATTGATTCTGATTGGTCAGTTGCAGCATTTTGAGTGGTGCAGGATGACATCAAAACTAGGGATGAACCGATACCGATACCAGTATCGGATCGATACTTGGTTGAAATACTTGTAGTCGTTTCGTAAATGAAGGGCCGATACCATGCACCGATACCACTCAACAGTAATTCACTACATGGATGTAATTTGTTGTCCTACCTGATGTTGTCCTACCTTCAATGTCTTAATGTATTAATTAATCTATTATATATTAATAGCTTATAGTCCTTATTAACAATCCGTTTATAAAATGCATTATTAATGATTCTATAGGCTACTGAAGAATAAACTGAATATGAAATATGACCCTGCAAAATGATAACAGCTAAACAAGCTAGCACTCATTTTATATATAAACTATAAAAATAAAAAAAAATGAAATTAAGTAATGGAACTTCATGTAAAAAAAAATCTAAAGACTACAGGCTAAATAAAGGCGCCTCGTCTGAGCTGAACTTCACTGCTGTCACCGCGTGCCTGTCAGTTTACAGCTTCTGTAAAGATCAGACCTCCTAGACAGATCACACAATCTTAATAAACACTTCAAGTAAATGTATAAATATTCCGATAAATATTGTTAATGGAATATTTATAATGATATGATCTTGCTTTTGGTTACATCAATACCGGCTTTGATCTCCTGCGCGTGCGCCATACGGCTAGCCTATATAGCAGTGTATATAACCTAGGCTAAGCATATATTATTAATATTAAAACACATTCATACAAACTAGCCACCCTTTGATTGATTGTTTTTTTTTAATTTCTGTATATTTTTTATCAAATGAAAAATGCATAAATTTGTTTATTTTTTGTTTTCATTTTATTAGAATTCATATAAATATTAGGCTACACAACTTCTACATAACATTGGCTCTGACTGCGTTTTTTCAGATATCCTACAGAAAGAATTTTTGGCTCAAAGACATTTACACCTGTTAATTTCACTGCTGTGTTTGACAGATTTCGCAAAGGCTTCGGCTATTCTAACTGTCGGCTGGTGCAGCCTCAGTTTTGCGACTTCATCGACGTCTGGATGAAATCGAGAGAGATGAGAAGAGACATCAGATTTGATGTGTGCCGCACGTCACAGTTGCTTTACCGCAATTTTTAAATATTGGCTCATCTAAAAGCCGAAATATTGCCAGACTGACGAAACGTTCGGTTTTGGACGAGAGCGGCTTTAGTGATTAAAGACGCACACACACAGGGTACACTCTTGCAGTCCTAATCATTATTCAGGGCTCAACAATAAGGACTGCCCGATGGCCCGGGGACAGTGTGAGAGATGCTCGGGACAGTAGACAGAATTGTTACTGGCCCGATCAGGCTAGTGCTGTCTTGTCACTACATTTTAATTTGCCTGCGACTATTCGTCAATTGCATGCATATATAGTCTTAAAATCAAGAAATAGTTTATGCTTTCAAGTATTTGAACGCTACCTTCTCTGTGAAGTCGTAAATACCATGCTTTTTTGATTGTGAGAACATTATTTTTTTCCGTAATCTGGTAAAAACCAACACAGCGAAGAGATGACAACATGACGGCAACATCAAATTGATGTGTCTGTTTTGTGATGTTTTGCTATCATTTTTAAGTCAGCCAGGTTTTGTTTTGCAATAAAATACCTGCACATTTTCCTTAACATTTTTAGAAATTATTTTTGACACATTTTTTAAAATATGTGGCTAAGAAATAGCAATCAACTTTTTATTATTTTTTTGGTGGGGCCAGTGAAAAATTTTGGCAGGGCAAGTAAAATCTGAACCACTGGTCCAGTCGGGCCAAAATCCTTAGTGTTGAACCCTGTAATTGATTTTTTTACCATTAAACATAATAATCAAGTGCTTAAAGAACAGCTGAACTTCGGAAACAGTGAGTGATCATGTTGGCGCAATTGGTGCTTTGTTTCTCTGATGTCAGTGGCGTGACATAGCTAAATCCCTTTTGTTTTAATAAAAAAATTAATAAGATTATATATTATTAAACATTATGAGATGACGGTCGTGTGATTTTTTTAAAATGAGAGTATGCATTGCGTATTTATGGATATTGATCTTATCTACCCGCGGCCCACCCATAGTAAGACATCAAGTAGTCTTTTTGATTACCTGACCAGCGGATTAACTACAGAACTCGTGAATATGAAGAATCGCGCATAACATGGTTTTATGCGCCCCAATATGTATCAAGAGAGTGACTCCAAAAGGTAACGTACACTGCACACACTTTGTGTAATATGTAAAGTCGTGGATGCGTGTGGGTGCAAGGATAACTCATCCCTAAAAAATGTCCATGCTTAATCATTAATAGATAAGGTCTATGGATTTGCAGGGGTATCAACAATGTGTGTATATTTTTGGCTTGGAAAAGCCTTCTGTTAAAGAATTGCACGTTTGTTGAAACCAAATCTATGAAGTATCAGTATTGGCGAGTACCCAAATGAAAATACTTGTACTGTAAAAAAGTGGTATCGGTGCATCCCTAGTCAAAAACTATAAGGTATAATTCAACATCAGTGGCCTCGAGATTTTTTAGCAAGGTCTAAATTTATGACTAAAAGAATGTCTGTGGTAAGCATAACTTTAAAATTTCACTCTACAATTGTAAGTAAGACGTGGCAAGATGTTTTAGCTACATTATGAGTATTTTTTTCACCTTATTCACTGCGTACATGTTACAAACTGATATTTTCTTATTATATTATTCTACTTAGAATAATGTCGGTATAGTGATGCAAACACTATTTGTAGAGCAAGTAGTTTGACCGTTTTCTGCCATTTACTATTCAGTCATTACTCCAATAGGTAGCTGAATTGGAAGTTTAAAACAATCGCAAAAACGAGCGCACTTCTGCATTGCTGAATAAGGTCAATAGGAATAAAGGTAAAATATATCACCATGTGAATAGTAATTCCATCTTTTAACAATCAGTATTGATTCACAAGCTTCAAAATATGTTCCTCAAAAGTTACTAAACGTTATTTAAATAAATCCCTCAAGCCCAATGATAGCAAACATAAAAACTATGGAAAAATTTAAAAGTATTGTTTTAATGCCAAATCAAATCATATATGGTCTAATATCTGGAAATAATAAATTGCAATAGCCTATTTAAATAAGTAGCTTGCTTGTAAATGAACGGAACAAATTCTGTCATCTCACTATCTGAGAAAATTAACACACTGACCAATTTTATTTTACTATTATTTGATAACTTGTTATACAGAAATATACAGTATTTATTTAAATATTTTTACATTAGTGCATTGAGGAACACAATTTTGGTACAAACTAGTTTTTGCTAGATTTTTCTCAGGGCTCCATGGCTAAACAATAGAAGACTCATTTTTAATGGTTGCAGTAAGCTTATAGTACGTGGCACTCATTAAAATAACAATGAATTTACTGAATTTACCAACCTGTAACTAAAACAAAACAAATTTCACAGTTTAGATGTGGTGTATTTTTTTTGCTTTAAAATCTAAGAGTATAACACAGAACAGTAAACATTGATCATATGGAAACTTGATTCCAATTAGTGTTCTAGAAATCAAATGCACCAAGATTGCCTTAATCACACGATTTGAAATCCCTAATTATTAAACGCCACATAGGAAAAATCTATAACTATGCTTTTCCATATATCTGAAGGTAGCACTTTCAATTTTGTTTATCTAGTTGTATTCAAATGCAGGCATTGCCATCTTGCACTATCTATTTTAGTTACTGTAAAATGAAACCAGATGATTTCAGTATCAAACCAAGGCCTGTCTTATTGTTGTGTTTGTCTTGTTACTAGAACAATTGCTATGTAAATTTTATCGGTCTGTAAGACAATGAGCAGGCAAGATATTCTTCTCCGATCAATATTTCATTATCTTTTCACTGTTTACATAAGGGAAATCCATGACTACATTATGTAAACTACTTGTAACTATTCAAATAAACTGTTATAATGTGAAAAACGTTGACTGTGTCTGAATATTTATTTGGTTTGTCTATACTGAACGATTTTTAAATCAAGTTAATTTTGAGGGTTCCCTCTAAATATACGGTGAAGCTGTTCTTTGTCTTTCTGGTGAAGCTTGCAAAGCAGCCTTGAGATTAGCATGCTACGCAGAGACTAGCATCTGAAACAACAACATATGCTGGTGGTCAGATGTGCCAGTCTTTTCAGCAGGATGTTTTAGCCCTCAAAAGGATGAGAATGAAAGAGACTCACAACTGAAAGAGGAGAACAAAGTTAAAGGCCCAGCTGGTGTGTTTGCCCAGGAAGAAAACTCCCAGCACGTGCAGATTTGGCTGGAGATCCTCATCTTGCCGCCGTGCTGTGACATCCCTCTGCAGAAGACCTGCATCTACACGGAAAAGCACACAGGGAGATGTTTTATCAGCATCCATCTCAGAAGGAAAGGATTGACAAAGGAAACAACAACAGAATTTCAGTTAACATGAAAAGCTTTGTTTTCCTGACATATACACACAATTAGAAATAGCTGTAAACATGAAACAAATAAATTGGATACAACGTATATCATATTTTATGCTGCTGATCAAATCATATTTTACACTACTGATCAAAAGCTTTGCATTAGTTTCTAAAAAATATACTTCATGTTATCCAGTGTGGCTGACAAATACACTCAAATACTCCAAAAAACTTAAATGATATCATTTATAAAACATACTAGTAGTACAAACAATATTAAATGAATCAGAATTGTTATTAAATACAAGTACTTTATTCCTGTGGTGGCCAAGCTGTATTTTTGGCATCATTACTCCAGTATTCAGTACTAAACATGATCCTTCAAAAATAATTTTAATAAACTTTACAATTATCATTGAAATTATTTAGATTCTACAATTAAACATTATATATTTTTATTCACTTATTCTATTCACTTATATCTATCTATCTATATATCTATCTATCTATCTATCTAAAAATATGGACTATAAGTGTGTTATTTTTGATCAAGCAAACAGTCACTGCAGAAACATTTGCCTTGTTTTTTGTCTTGATAAACAGAACAGTTTTAAAAAAAAAACACCAAAATTGATCAATTTAATGTATCCTTGCTGAACACAACAATTTATTACTTTAGAAAAAGAGGGACACAAACAAGCTTTTAACCAATTACAGTAATTTTATATCAAGTCATCTTTGATGGAGGCGATTTACAATAAAGAAAAAGAAAATGTCTGGCAAAAAGCTTTAACACAGTCCATTCCCATCTGGGATTTGATTTCAAAATACTGAGCACACTTAAATAAAAATAAATAAATAAAAAGTTTTTGCTGCTTGTTTAAACTACTCATTTAAAATGAACTGCAACAACATAATTCTGCAGATTTTTTGAGGGAAACCTCTCTGTTTAAAGTTCAACTTAATTTAATTGCATTGACCACTTGGGATTTGCATGTCATGATTTTGCAAAGTAAGATGCGATCAAGGATTACCATCTAAGTTGATCCTGGAACATCATTTTTGTTTGGAAATGTAATCTATACCTATTCACTACCCCTAAACCCAACATAACTGTAAATGATTCCCAAAATCAGAGGGAAATAATACACTCAAAAAAATAACTCATTGGATGAACTCAATTTAATTGAGGGCAGGCTTTCCATCCAATAAATTTGTTCAGCGCCAACTAAAAAAAAAATATATTTACACAATTAAATGCAGTTGAGCTGGTCCAACACGATTTTATCTATTAAAAGTTTAAATACATTTGTATTTTTATTTAACTTAAACTCAAAGGTCTGATATCATGCATGTCCATTATGTGTTGTACATTTCAAAGTCTCTTAGTTTTATTTGATGTTATCCTAAATAAAATAAAAATAAAAGCCATTTTAAGCATATTTCTTGTGTTACAGATTCAGTTGATTGAGACTGATCTCAGAACTAATTTTAGGACAGTTATTGCTCAATGAGCAAAGCAACAATCTGCATTTTTGCTAATTAAGCTGCCAACACCCCAAAGCATGGGGTTCTTTTGCAATCTCAAAACTCAAAGCATTACATGAAAATCTTCTAAATCTTTAACCTAAAATGAAGATTAAACTCTAACAAGTCTTTCTATTAACTTTAAACTCCAAAGTTGACTTTTATTGTAAACATTTTCCTCTCTTAATTCAATCCCACGCAAAGCATGCTGGGAACTACAAATCCCCTAACCAGGTAGTTGGGCCATCACAATTCCTTCATGTTGTCCCAACACAAAACATTTAAGTTAACTTAATGGTTTACAAATTTAAGTGGAGTAAACATAAAACAAATAAATTGGCCAAAGAAATTACAAGAATTGTGTTGTTTCAGCTCATTTTAAATAAGTAGTTTGAACAAGCAGCAGTGATCATTACGATAAACCGGGAGGATGGAGGTAAAAAGTGTCACAGAAGTCTTTGGTGAAAGTGAAGTGGAGAAAAGTGAAGTGGAGAAAAAAAAACCAGCAAAAAGGTGAAAGTGAAAAAATAACAATAAAGAAAAAAAACTACACAATATTTACAGGATAGTTCAGCTAAATCAAGATAATGACCTGAAAAAAAAAATCTGTTGAATATGTGCTCTCACACCACACAACCTGCTCCTACAACTACCTACACAGAGTGAAGGTTTGGGACCATTTTATATCATTGGCCCCGCCCATGGGTTAAACCATTCTTCAGGTTGTAGGTTAACATGTAGAGAAAACAAATACACAAAAAGACATTAAACAAAAGTATAAATGATTGCAAGTAATTAAATGTGCATACAAAACTCAAAAGGTAACACAACATACAACCAATACAATTATAAACAACAAAATAGTGATTTTGACCAGGGGTCGTGACCCTAATGATGTCATCCAAAATGGCTGATCTGTAGTAAGGCGGGAAAAGACTGTATAAATGTCTTTGTTTGTAATCTGAACAGGTTTGGTGTTGCGGGATGGAAATCGGTAAGTGTATGTAATCTTTTTATGTTTGGTTAAATTATGTTTAAAAGAAAATGTGTGAATTTCAGTGTGAATGGGAAGATGATATGGGTTGTTTGTTTGATATGAAAGAGAGATATTTACATAAACACAATGCTAACCTTAAAAAACAACAACCTATACACATTACACAAAAACACACATGCACAATACAGATAACACAACAAGGATTCATGTATAAATTGTAATGTGAGGTGTGTGTGTCAGTCACAGTCACAGTGTCTTTGTTTCTACACTGTGACAATCATTATTTTTGTCACAGAGTGTAGTTGGATGACAATTATGTAGAAGTGCATAAACCTGCATAAGCCTAAACCTAACATAAACAGTTAACATATTCCTTAATTCTGCTTAGAATGTTGTTCCAGGCCAAACATAGATGTTAATCCAGTAACATGCCCTAATTAGTCAAATCAGGTTGCTGTGAATAGTGTGGAACCCTACACTTTTCTTACAGTACAAGCATAATATGCGCAAGAAAAGGAAGACACCAAAGTCTTGAGGAAGTCCCATCTATTTCCCATAAGAAACAGTTATTAGTTGACAGCATTTCCAGTCCAGTGGCCAGAACAGATGGTCCTGACAAGCCTCTGTGTGTCTGCAACAAGTGAGCAAACCCATCCTTCAACCCCTCCGAGGAGCCACACATCACTCCTGCCGCCAAGCTCTGCCACAACGCCACGCCACATACGACTTTCACACACTAAATAATGCATCGCTGCAGAGATAAATGTGAAAAATGGAGGGAAGACAGAGGTGAACGAATATGGACCGAGATAAGAGAAGAGCACAGCGGTGAAGAATCAAATGTGGAGCAGCAGGAATAATTCATACTACGGCATTTCTCTTCAGGTCGTGGAAGCAGACACGTATCCATTATGCTGCGCGCACACACACATATCCACACACGCACGCACACGCTACCATAAATCACTCTTCGTAGTGGTAAACAAGAGAGTCTCAATGCTGTCAACAGCAACACGGGCAGCTTACAACAACTACAACAGCAAATCACAGTGAAATAGGGAAAATTGGGGTTAGTTGTCTCACTATTTACTACAGTTGGAGGGTTTGTACATTATATGGTGATACATCAATTAAATAAAAAAGTGTACAATTCATGCATGGCATTAACACTGAACTGACTCAAGAATAATAATGACATTGCTGTTTATAATGACTGAATGTGTTTAAAAAGGAATAAACTTCACATTGTTATTGTTCTTATCAGAACCAAGGCTGTTTCAGACTTAATTGGCAATATAATGACATTTTTGCCTTCCAGAGCTGAATCTGAATATTCATTATAGTTGACTGAGTATTCATCCATAATTGACTTTATTATTTTCTTTAAAGCTGCTTTATCACTACTGTATAAATCACACAAACACATACTGTACACTCACACATAAACACGCACACACAAAATAAAATTAGGCATGTCATTGGACGACAGGTGTTTGTTCTGCACTGTAAAAAATGAATCTTAAAAAAAACTGATGTGGTTATTAAAAATAATTAGCATATTTTTCTTTAAAATATTGATATTCTGGATTTATTATAAAATATTGAGATGATTTAATAAAATCAAGATATAAATTTCAATTCTTTTTTTTTTTTTTTAAAGTAAAACAGTGCAATTATTGGGCTTGAGAAATTAATTAAGCTAATAAAATTGAGGAAAGATGGCTTCACCTTTATTTTAAGAAAATTCACTCAATTATGCGAATCTGAATGAGATGTTTGCATTTGAATCTCAACAACGGCAGTGATCAGACGACATTTTGAAGGAGCAGATCGACAGTGAGGATGTTAAGAGGTAAGCATTTACAGTTTATAATTTTTATTGTCTTAAATATGCTCTTTCAGGAAGACACATGCTGTTCAAGCTTGTTCAGGAGTTTAGTTTTCGCCATAGGATGTATATAGGGATACATGGGTATTTTTAACCACCCATTCATGTTTTAAATTGATTTGCTTCAATGTTAATTCTGAATTATATATTAAAATTGAACAAATTATTTGCATTGTAATATTTAACAGCAGCGATCAGGCAACATTTAAGCGGTGTGGACGAACAACAGTAATCTTGTCAAGTGGTAAGCCTAACCTAAGCTAAGTTAGCTTTAGCTATTCAATAGGGTTAAACACAGCTAGTGTTTTTCTATTTCCATTTTCCATTTCAGTTCCTTTTACAGCACTGATGATGTAATGTAATAAACTGTGCTTATATAAAATACTGTATATAAATACTAATATTTGTTTGCTTAATTTTTCAGATTAATGAAGTAAACTGTGTTTTCCCAGAATGGGTGCCAAACAGCAGGTATTTTTTATAATGTTATTAGTTTATTATTATTGTTGTTGTTGTTGTTGTTCATTATTCATTCATTTTCTTGTCGGCTTAGTCCCTTTATTAATCCGGGGTCGCCACAGCGGAATCAACCGCCAACTTATCCAGCATATTTTTTACGCTGGATTTTGCCCTTCTGGCCGCAACCCATCTCTGGGAAACATCCATACACACACATTCACACTCATACACGGACAATTTAGCCTATCCAATTCACCTGTACCACATGTCTTTGAACTTGTGGGGG
>CAIGQQ010024175.1:1027736-1049969 GCA_903798035.1 Danio albolineatus
GTAACAGTACCCCCCTCCCCAGGGCCCGCTCCTGAGGGCCTAGACCGTCGACGCCGTGGTGGTCTTCCTCTTCCTCGAGGTGCTGGGAATTCAGGGTGACCTTCGTGGAATTCTGACATGAGGTTAGGATCAAGAATGTCAGCTCTGGGAACCCATGTTCTTTCTTCGGGACCGTAACCCTCCCAGTCCACCAGATATTCTAATTGCCCACCACGACGTCGGGAACGTAGAATCTCTTTGACTGCATAAACTGCTCCTTCCTCCAGTAGCAGTGGAGGAGGGGGTTCCTCTTCGTGGTCAGGCTCTGTGGAGGGAAGAACAGGGTCGTGAAAGGGTTTTAATAGTGAAACGTGGAAGGTAGGATGAATACGGTAGTGTGCGGGTAGTTGTAGTTTATATGTTACCGGGTTGACCTGTTCCAGAATTGTAAAGGGACCAACAAATCTGGGACTTAACTTGCGAGAGGGCAGTCGCATTCTGATGTCCCTGGTAGATAACCACACCTTTTGACCCGGCATGTATCTGGGTTCCTCAGATCTTCTCCTGTCGGCGACCACCTTACTTCTGCGGACTGCCCTCTGAAGATGTTGGTGAGCTTCGTCCCAGACTCTCTCGCTCTCCCGGAACCAGTGATCCACTGCGGGGACATTAGATGGTTCGCCATCCCAGGGGAAGAGTGGTGGTTGAAAGCCCAGGACACACTGGAATGGCGTAAGTCCGGTGGTTGGTTGCCGCAGTGAATTTTGGGCATATTCCGCCCAGCCCAAGTACTGGCTCCAGGAGTTCTGGTGACCATTACAGAAGGTCCTCAGGAACCGTCCCACCTCTTGGATCTTGCGCTCAGTTTGTCCATTGGTCTGGGGATGGTATCCTGAGGAGAGGCTGACGGCCACACCTAGGAGTTTAAAAAAGGCTTTCCATAGCCTGGAAATAAACTGGGGACCTCTGTCTGACACGATATCTTCGGGGATACCAAAGGATCTGAAGACGTTGTTGAAGATCTGATCTGCGGTCTCAAAGGCTGTGGGAAGACCTTTCAGAGGGATCAATCTTACGAATTTTGAGAATCTATCAACAATAACTAGTATGCATGTATTACCTTCAGATGAGGGAAGGTCAGTCATGAAATCCACTCCTAGGTGTGACCAGGGACGGTTCGGGATAGGCAAGGGACGGAGTTTTCCAGGTGGAAGATGACGTGGACTCTTGGATTGGGCGCACTCCTTACATCCTTGCACATATCTCCTCACATCCCTTGCCATGTTAGGCCACCAGAATCGTTGGGACACAAGCGAGAGAGTATTGTTGATCCCTGGATGTCCAGTGCCTAACGAGGTGTGCAAAGAATGGATAAGATCTACCCGCTGTTCAGATGGAACGAACTGCCGATGCGGAGGGCATCCCGGCGGAGGAGGGACCTCTGAAGTGGCAACGACTGGAGGAGTCGTCCAGGTGATCGGGCAGACGGTGATGTGTTCAGGAAGTATCTTCGTGGGTAGTTCTTCATGATCATGACTTTCATGTAGACGAGAAAGAGCATCGGCTCTAATGTTCTTCGATCCAGGGCGATATGTAATTGAGAAGTGGAAGCGTGAAAAGAAAAGAGACCATCTGGCTTGTCTTGGACATAACCTCTTTGCATCCTTGAGGTATTGTAGGTTCTTGTGATCGGTGATCACCTGGAACGGGTGTTGGGCTCCCTCCAACCAGTGTCGCCACTCCTCCAAGGCGAGCTTGATAGCCAAGAGCTCCCGGTCTCCGATGCTGTAATTTTGCTCCGCCGGGCTCAGCTTCCTAGAGAAAAAGGCACAGGGATGCAGTCGGGGCGGAGTACCATGATGTTGGGATAGTACTGCCCCGACTCCGGTGGTGGAGGCGTCCACCTCCACAATGAATGGATGATCAGGGTCAGGATGAGTCAGGAGTGGGGCCCTGGTGAACTCCTTCTTCAGGAGGCGGAAGGCTGCGGCCGCTTCCTGGGACCATAGCAGTTTCTTGGGTTTCTCCTTGAGGAGGTTAGTGAGAGGTACTGTGAGGCAGCTGTAGTTCTTGATAAATCTGCGATAGAAATTGGCGAACCCAAGAAACCTCTGAAGCTCTTTTATGGTCGTAGGTTCTGGCCAGGACAGAACAGCCTCAATTTTGCCTTGATCCATTCGAATTCCAGTTGGATCGATGAGATACCCTAAGAACTGTACTGATCGTTGGTGGAAAGAACACTTCTCAGCTTTAAGATACAGATTGTTCTTCCTCAGGGTTTGGAGGACCTCCGCAACGTGGTGGCGATGTTCGGCCTCACTCCGGGAGTAGATGAGAATATCATCAATGTAGACTATGACACTACGGTGGAGATACTCCCGGAGGACTTCATGAATGAAGTTCTGGAATACGGAGGGGGCGTTGACCAGGCCATAGGGCATTACTTGGTACTCATAATGGCCGGTAGGGGTCACGAAGGCTGTCTTCCATTGGTCCCCCTCACGTATTCTGATCAAATTGTACGCGCTGCGGAGGTCCAACTTCGTGAAGATCTTAGCCTCTCGGAGTTGTTCTAAGGCGGATGGGACTAAAGGAAGGGGGTATCGGAATTTAATAGTGCTGTTGTTTAAAACACGGTAGTCAATACATGGTCGCAGCCCTCCGTCCTTCTTGGCCACGAAGAAGAAGCTGGAAGCCGCAGGTGACTTTGAGTGACGGATATACCCCTGACTCAGAGCCTCCCGTATGTACTCCTCCATGGCCTTAGTCTCTGGAAGCGAGAGCGGGTAGATCCTACCTCTAGGCAACTGGGCATCTGGAACTAGGTCGATGGCACAGTCCCATGGCCGATGCGGAGGTAGCTGGGAAGCTCTCTTGGGGCAGAAGACATCTTGAAAGGACGAATACATCTTGGGAATGTTACGGGACTGCTTCTCAGGAGGACTTTCGACAGATGTCACGAACAGAGAGATGGGTCTTCGACCCTGGAGAGGAAGACTGGGAAAACAGGCTGATGAACATTCACTTCCCCATCTTTTAATCTCTCCTGTGCCCCAAGAGATGATGGGATCGTGCTTCACCAGCCACGGGCGCCCTAAAATGATGTCCATGTTGGCTCCCTCCAGAACCAGAAATTGAATCCGTTCTTGATGGAGGAGTCCCACTTGTAAGAGGATTTCTTCACATTGACGATGAATTCGGGTTGGGGATCTAGCACCCTGTGTTATCGGCTGTATCTGGTAGATGTGTGAGGACGCTTCTGTGCGGAGGTTGAGTTGACGACAGAGGGATTGGGAGATGAAATTCCCTGCTGACCCGGAGTCGATGAGGGCTGTTACATGGAGAGAAACAGATGAAGTAGTTATTTGCACAGTGGAAGTAAGAGGATTACATTGTTCAACACTGGTACCAAATACACTCACTGAAGTTCGGATGGGACGGAGGGGACACTCCATGCGTGTGTGTCCGCTAACGCCACAGTAGAGACACAGACCCCGGGTCAGCCTCCTCTGTCGTTCCGCAATTGAGAGTCTACCAGACTCAACGATCATCGGCTCTGGTTCTGGAGAGGAGCTTGACTCAGGCGATCGGAGGAGTGCCGAAGTGGTACTAACAGTGTCCTGTTGATAGATCTGGAGCCGGTCGGAACATCTCAGGGAGTGCTGTATGAATCTCTCCAGACCCATATTATCATCGAGGGCGGCCAATTGGATGCGCAGAGTGGGTTCTAAGCCGAGCCGGTAAGTGGTCAGTAGCGATCTTTCATTCCAACCACTAGCAGCCGCTAGAGTCGGAAACCGGAGAGCATAATCCTGGGTAGACATTGTACCTTGTTTTAAGTGATACAGTTGTTCTCCGGCAGCCACTTCTCCATCTGCACGTCCAAACACCTCTTTGAAATAACCCATGAAGCTGGTGATCGAATCCATTACCGGCCCGGCTTGATTCCATATCGTTTCTGCCCATCTTAATGCAGGTCCGGAGAGTAGAGAGATGACATAGGCAATCTTCGCTTTATCTGAGGGATACAAAGAAGGTTGCATTTCAAAAGTTAGTGAACACTGTAATAGAAATCCATTGCACTCCTCCGCCCCGCCTGAGTAGGGCGCTGGTCGGGCCATGGGACTGGAAGGAAGGGCCGAAGAAGAAGTGGTGGATGCGGAAGTGCTCGGTGCTGGTGGTGCGTTGGGAAGTGGAGCTGGTGGTTGCAGAATCCGCTTCAACTGGTCCACCAGCTCTTGGAAGTGATCGGGGGTGCTCATGTTGTTTGCTGTTTACGGTCCAGGCTTCTGTTATGAAGCGGACAGGAGACAGAGGTAAGTGAGATAAAGGTGGATTTATTAGTTGAACAACAGAGGAGCACAAGAGGGTTTGCCAGGAGGATCGGTACGTGGATTATTCTTTTCCTCCGTGGCAGGGATGATGGAGCACAAGAGGAGATACAGCACACACCAGATAAGGAGACCAGACGAAGACACTGCAGACAGGACACTTGGGAACAGGACGACTCGGGATGATCAGGAAGACTAGGAGGAAGAGATAAAGACAGGGTAAGTTCAACGGTTAGATTGACTGAGTATGCTTTCGCCAGGGAATCGCTTAGTGTCCGCTTTCGTCAAGACGAGCCTGGACACTAAGCGACCGGAGGGTTGTGAATATATTTGGTGCTCGTGGATGTGATGCAGCTGGGTGCTCGTTAGAAGTCAGGTGATGGTGATCTTTGTGATTGAGGGACGTGAGAGCCTGACCAATCCGTAACATCGTCACTTTAATAGTTCTAATTCTTTGTTTTAATCATGATGATAGGTCAGCATGAATCGTTGGTTATTAACAGCAGATTCAGTGAGCTAATCTGTGCATCCCTTGTCAGAGACAACATGGATGGGGCGTATATCAATGCAGTACACGTCCACACATGTATGCACGAGACTAAAGTTAGGACGTACTTACACGATGTACAGTTCCCTTTAACCGGGCCAAAGCATGCTTGTCCCCCCCTTCCGTCTCCCCCGACGGCCCGCAATCACATTGCATTCAGGCCTGAGCACGCTTATGTCATCGATGATGCGCTGTTCAGTGTAAGAGAAGCGCTCTCTGAGATTTCAGTGCAGATTTCCTTATATCATTATATCGTTTTAGTGGTTTGATATGCAGTGACTCACAGTCAAATATTCCACTGAACAGATCAGCCCCTGCTGATGCTCATAAACAATTATAAAGTCCTCGTGCTGCAGGAATTAGAAGGTTTACTAGAGGTGCAGCTGTCGTGCAGAGAGGGGTTTGCGTCTTTAATAATCTACGACATTTCATATCACATTTGCCATGCCAAAACCAAGCAAAGTTAAACGTGTGTGTGTGTGTTTGTCTGTGTGAACTTTGTAACGACATTGTGTGTGAATCATCGTTGCAGAAAGGCTTGAATTAATCCACAACAAATACAACAAATAATCATTGGGAAAGTTCTTTAATCTGCTTCCTTCACGTCTGCCACTGTGCTGTTTATCTGACGCAGCTGTAGATTGAGGCACACTCTGACAGGCACGTGGGAACGGTGGGAGGGGAGAACTAGCATTAAAGGCACAGGCAACACAAAGAGCTACAGTGTGTTTAGAGCAGAAAATTCCAATATTCTGAAAGGTATAATACATAATCTGATGGGTTTTTTTTTAATCTTAAACTTACCAACACATTCTGGAGACACAAAATCTTAAATCTTGAAAAAGGGGTAAAGTAAGTGCCCTTTAAGACTTTTGAGAAATAGAGAAATAAATAACATTAAAATACATAATACAAAAGCTGATTTTTATTCATTCATTCATTTTCTTTCGGCTTAGTCCCTGATTTATCAGAAGTCACCACCGCGGAATGAACCACCAACTACTCTGGCATATATTATAAACAGCGGATGCCATTTTAGCCGCAACCCAGTACCGCACTCTCAGAAATAAGGGTACACAAACTGTCACTGGGGTGTTACCATTTCAAAAGGTACAAATTTGTACCTGAAGGGTCCATATATTAGTACCTAAAAAGTACAAAAGTGTTCCTCTTAAAGTTTTTAGGTACTAATACATACTTTTGAAGTACCAATATGGACCCTTTAAGTACAAATGAAATTAAAATGAAAAGGTACCACCCCAGTGACAGCTCATGTACCTTTATTTCTGAGAGTGTGGGAAAATAAGCTGATTTTATAATGCATAAATATTTACCAATATTGTTTTCCACTATTAAACATTTTTTGAAAAACATTAAAATTATTGGTTAATTAGATTAATTAACAACCGAAAATAACTTTGTCTGACATATCATGACATACCATAGACATGCCATACATCGGAACAGCACTACAGTTATCAAAAATAACAATGCACAAAACCACAAGAATAACAGATTAGACAGATAATTGTAAAATCCATCTATATATTTAGGTAAATGTCAGTATATATTAGATGGTAGATCATTTATGTTAATTTGTTTCACATTTCAAAACTGACAGTTTTTCAAAGCCGCTTAGTTTCTTCGGGTAATTATAACATGGCTCTTTTTATCTATTCATATTTCCGTCTTCCACTTTTATTGAACATTTTTTTCTGACATTTGAAGACATTGATTTTGACTTCACAGTATCTGCAGTTCTAAAGCAGATCTTGAGTTTTGATAATAATATGACTATGCGGGTGACATTTGACGTGTTTGAAATATTAACAGAATGCACAAAACTAAATAGAAACCTGAGGTTAAATAGATAATTGGAAATTAGTTGATGTAATAAGCGTCAAATTGGAAATATCTTTAAAGGGTTTTGGAGATGTTTGTTAATTTTAAATAAATGTACAAATCAGTTCCCCTGGGACTCACAGATAATGTGTGATATGAATAATTACACCAAAATTGATTTGCGGTAACATTTTGCAGTAAGTTTGTATTAGTAATGTAATTAATGTACTTATTGATTTGTACAAACAAGATAAAATACATTTGTGTTGACATATTTAATTGTTGAAGTTAACTCACAATGCATTACCTTATGTTAACAAGCATGAAATTTGCTTTTAATAATGCATTAGTAAAGGTTGAACTATATTTAGTACATTTATTACATACATGGTACAAGTATTGTTCAGTATTACTTCAAGTCAGTAAATACATAAACTAATGAAACCTTGTTGTAAGTCACAGGTGTCAAACTCCACAGGGACGTGCAGAGACCTTTTAAAGGGAAGGGGCTCAAGTGGAAAAAAGGGCACTTTTTATTAAATAATAATAATAATAATGGTACTTTAATAAATAAACTATATTAATGGATATTTCACCCTAAATTCACCATATACTCACCCTTAAAAGGACAGTTCATTCAAAACTGAACACTCTGTCATTATTTCCTCGCCTAACTAGCCTACATGTACATGTTTTTATAGCTTCAATTAACATTTTATATTGTAAATAAATGACTGCACAAACGAGAGGGGAATATTTCCACTATCCAGCTGTCATTTCTCTATTACAATAGCCTCAGCTAATAGCCTGTATGCCTAGGATAATGCCCGGGCTAAACTTTATCTAACTTACATGGTTGTTAATCAGGAGGATGTTAGTAAGACAAAACAGTCTATTTGCTTTTGAACTTTTAGATAAATAGCTGACGTTAAATTTGAGCCTCAGTTAGTCTTTTGATAACTGTTACTCACTTCCATACAATACAGATGAATGACGGATGAATTAACATCGGCGGTTCTGTCGATCAGAGCGTGCTGTTGTTACTGAGGTCAGCTAGTAACACCTGTTTTACGCACTCTGCAGTGTGTGTGTATGGGCAGGGACGGCGCGTCTATAGAAGCGACCTAGGCGGCATAATAGTGAGGGCGGCATCCGCGACACCCCCATCTCAACCCTGGTTTGCGAACCGGTCACCTTCGTTTTCACGTTCGGGTTGAGGGCGGCGTGATCGTCCTTTGCCTAGAGCGGCAGTTCAGCTTGCTCCGGCCCTGTGTATGGGCCAGACTGTAAAGCTATGGCCCAGATGCAGTCCGTGTGCAGTGCATAAGCGCTGATAGACGCTCTACTGTTGACACCTTACTTGAGAAAGGGGAGTTATAGTGTAAATAGCGTCCTCATAAGGGCGTTCGCCTCACATATGGTTTTTTTATCCAAATCGCCGGTTCGAGGCGCGCTTGGAGTGGGTAGACTAAAACCAAGATATACTTTAAAGTTTTTTTTTTTTATTGTTTGACAGGGAAAGTTGACTTTAAATAGAACATGCATCAACTTGTACATATATAATATAATATTATTAGTAATTAAAAAATAATTATTATCCCCAGGAAAAACGGCACTTTCTCTCTAGGGGAAAAAAGGGCAGGGGCTCAAGCACCCAAAGCTCCCCCCTCTGCACGTGCCTGAAACTCAGTTCCTGGAGGGCCGCAGCTCTGCACAGTTTAGTTCCAACCCTAATTAAACACACCTGAGCAAACTAAGGCCCCGTTTACACTGCCAGTTAAATGTGACCCAGTTTAGATTTTTTGCTTAGATGTGATACAGATCGGATCTGTTCTAAGACCATGTAACATGAAAAAAAATGCATGCATTCAGATATTCAGAGATCGGTTTCAGGCCTCCTTCATATGTGGAAATAAATCAGATATAAATAGCATATGTGACAATGCGCCTATCATGTAAACAGGCTGATCGGATTTATTGAGGCATTTTGTATGTCAATGTGGTACTTCTCCGCGGTTTAATGACGTAGAAGGAAGAGCATGTGTGGAGACTCCAACGCGGTAAACAACAACAACAGGAAACATTGAGGAGGAAAGTGGTCAGTGTTCGATGGCAGAAGTTACCTTCTTGCCCTGTGGGGAGATGAGTCAGTGGAGGGCACCATATGTAAACCATAGGCGCAAGCTGATGGTCCTTTCCCTCCTCCTCCACCTCCAAATCATTTTAAGGTTGGGTGAACTTGCCATATTTCACAGAGCTAAAAGCAAGACATTTTCTTCCATTGCAGCTAGTGTGGTGCAGATGCTAGAACCCGCCTTTATGCATGCGCAATGTCATAAATTGTATGAATTGGTAAACACACAAATTAGATATGGGTCACAATTAAAAGAACATGCAAATGGACAGGCAAAAAAAAATGATATAGGCAACAAATCAGAGTTGGGCATCAAGACCTGACAGTGTAAATGGGGCCTAATCGAGTCCTTCAGGCTTGTCTGAAACCCAGGGCTGAATTTGTGCCGGAACATGCCAGATCCGCTACCTCTGAAATCTAATCCGGCACCTCATTTTACCGATCCCCCTCCTCCCCCGTCCGCTGTTTACTTTAACTTTTTTCCACGACTCCCCAACCCTCTTCACTTTTGTCCTCGACACCCACAACCCCCCGCCCCTCTCTTCACTTTTGTCCGTGACACCTCTCCATCCTCCGCTAACATGCCGGATCCGTAACCCTGATCTGTTCCGGGACCTCGCAATTGACAGATTAAGCACTGCTGAAACCTACAGGTAAATGTGTTGAAGCAGGGACGGAACTAAACTGTGCAGCGCTGCGGTCCTTCAGGAACTGTGTTTGATGTTAAGTGTGACCTGATTTGTTATATTTAACATTTTAATAACAAATGTTGTGTTTCCACAGATTTTTTAACAATTGCTACAATACTGGGCACCGGGATCCTGGGTACGTAAAAACAAATAATGCAATTAAGAATATAACAAACGACATCATGCTGAAATCTTATTGAGTCATCATTGCTTTGCTCAATGCATAAGAAAGATGCTCAGAGATAGTTAAAAAAAAGGGGGCTGCAGAGATTTTTTTATATTCTTTTAATTAACTGTTGGAATGGGAAAGGAAGGAATGAAACCCGTGCATGAGCCATTAGGAGGCGAAAATGGAGTTAAACATAATTTCTCAATGGGTTTTCAGCAAGACTTTATTCTGTTTTGTTAATGATATAGCAAGACTTTATGGTCTGAACAGTAGCAGATATATATATTTATAAGACACCGCAATTACATGCTGCATTGAATTTAACTGTTCTGTTTTCAGTGAGATTTAATAGTTGTTAAAAAAAGACATTTCTCTTTTCATTTCCTCTTGTCTGAGTTAAATCATTTTAAAGTGTTCTTCTGGCCGTAATAAAATTACCCCCATCAAATGATTCAGACTGGAGATGAAATCTGGTATGAATGGCTGAATATGTTCATTTTAATAGACGGCACTGCAGATATATTCACAATAGAGCAGATTCAAGCCATAACAAATTCAGCAGATATTGTTCTTTTATTCATTTATTTACATTTATTTATTTATTTTTCTGAAGGACTGCCAGTAACGATTGCTCGAGCAGGTTTGCTGCCTTTCCTGATCTCCTTCCTTATAGGCTTTTTTGTGCAGGTAATAAATTGATGTTTCTTTCCTTGACATATTTGTTTATTCTGACATTGTTTGGCAGTTTTGCATTCTTAGCCTCATTTCAAGTTTAACATTTCAAAAGTAACATTGTTTTTCAAAGCATCTGTTTGTGATTATAAGGTGGCTCCTTTTATATCCGTATTTTCATCTTCATCTTATATTGAACCGTTTTCTGACATTTGATGGAGTTGATTTTTGACTTCACAGTATCTGCAGTTCTGAAGCAGATCTTGCATTTTGATAATAACATGACATTGCCACTGACATTTGTCTTGTTTGACATTTAAGAAAGACTTATTGTAAAATATGTCTGAATCAAATTGCATACTGCTTTGAAGGGAAAAAAAGAAAAAGATCTTACGCTGACTGCTGTCTTTGATTCTTTTTAAAATTAAGTTTACCGTGCTGAAGTTTTGCTCTATTTGAGAATAAATTGTTTGTTATATTCCAGCAACAAAAAGATGCATAGAAAATTCATTCCAACTCCTAACCAGCAGCCAAAGTATTCCAAAATATGTTCAGTGTATAACTTTTAAATTAGTCAATTAACTTTTCAGAAAATGATGGCACACTGATGACTGAAAGCTATTTTCAAACTAACTTTTATTTATTTATTTATTTATTTATTTATGGGACAGACTTCATAATAAAATGAGGATTTTTTTGCATGTGTCTGGAGTTACAAATTGCATATGTACATAATACATTTTCAATGATTTTCAATACTGTAAACAACAAATGTTGGTTTATTTTTATTTCAGGCTCTGCTCATATACCTATTTGTAGATTTGCTGCAGCGATGCCGTTTAGTCCAACTGGAGGCATTGAAGGTAAAAATTTGTTTTAGTTAAATTAAGTTATTTAAAAGCATGCTTCCATTTAAATATTATAAAAAAAAAATATTCAGTAGGGATGCAATCAGTTTATAAAAAGTGGCTGTAAATATGTATATAATGTTAATGACAGATTCCTATTTCAAATGAATATGGTTCTATCGAACAATATCGAAGAGTTCATTATAAAGGTATTATGATTTTATTTTGTATATATCAATATTCATTCCACCATATTTAATGTTATCAACAAATTTTACCAACCCAAAACTCTTGAACACCAGAGGCGTGTTGCACAAAATGAGTTGATCAGGTTAAGTGGTTTCACAAAGCTTGATATAAATACCCTTGGTCAACTTTTGAACCAGAGTTTGACCACATACAGCTGAAAGTGTGACACGTGCTGCCAATCACAAACACTTGAGAGGGTCAGTTTGAGTCATTTCTCTGTTGAAGATTAAGCCAAATCATTATCAGAATATAAAAGCATTTATAAGCTAGAAATCAACACTGCTGATGCAGCAAAAGCTTGAGAGGGCAATTTAAAACAAACAATACTATATAAATGCAAATCAAACAACTGATTTCAATAATGCAGGTTACATTCATTTTAAAAAATGTCTACATTGATATACAATTTTTTAAAAAAAAATTATCTAAAGCCATTTATTAATGTTAATTGACGATTCTAATCTGTGTCATTCATTTATTCATTTTTTTTTCGGCTTAGTCCCTTTATTAATCTGGGGTCACCACAGCGGAATGAACCGCCAACTTATCCAGCATTTGTTTTACGCAGCGAATGCCCTTCCAGCTGCAACCCATCTCTGGGAAACATCCACACACACTCGTTCACACACATGCACTATGGACAATTTAGCCTTCCCAGTTCACCTATACCACATGTCTTTGGACTTGTGGGGGAAACCGGAGCACCCGGAGGAAACCCACGGGGAGAACATGCAAACACCACACAGAAATGCCAACTGACCCAGCTGAGGCTCGAACCAGTGACCTTCTTGCTGTGAGGCGAATGTGCTACTCACTAAGCCACTATAGCGCCTAATCTATTTTAATATATGATATTCAAATCTAAGTATAAATAACTTCATTACATGATTGTCTAATAAATGAGATATTCCAAGGTTAATCCAAGCATTTGTTTTTTGCAGAATACGCTAGAAAAATCACAAGAAAATATTAAAACATGTAAAAATATAAAACACTTATTTTAAAAGTGCATCAACATCTCCACATATTACTGCTGTTACTGTATTTAATATTTTAATACAACATTGGTTTAAATTACATAGTTTTTTTAGCCAAATGATAACATTTAAATAATTTAAATGTGTTGACGTTGATACTGAGATATTCAGGTGTCCTCTTATAGACTGCAGAGACTGAGAGGATCTTAATGGAGGAAGTCTGTTCTGAAGAACTTCCGACACCTGATGGAGAAGAAAATGATGATGGAGAGGAACTTGAAGAAGCAGGTACTTTGACATATCATAAGTTATGCAACTATGTAATGTTTAAAAGGCCAAAAATGGAAATATTTTTAAATCTGTCAGGTCTATTTGATTAAATTTAGCCTCCACTGTATTAGTGTTAAATACCAACACAGTATCTTGGTTTTATTCAGGTGAAATGGAAAACAGAAATTACAGTATTACCTGCAGGAAAAAACAAACAAACAAAAACAAAAAAATATTTAATGATGCTGTAGCAACCCAGTTTAATTATGTAAAAGTAAATAACGTAACAGTAGGGATACTGCATTTGGTAATTAAATTATTCACATTAATGGTCCTGTAAAAAATATTTATTTTATTTTCATTCATTCATTTTTTTTTTGTCTGCTTAGTCCCTTTATTAATCCGGGGTCGCCACAGCGGAATGATCCACCAACTTATCCAGCATTTGTTTTATGCATTTGTTTTACTTCCAGCCACAACCCATCTCTGGGAAACATTCATACATTCTCATTCACACACATACACATACACTACGGACAATTTAGCTTACCCAATTTAGCTTACCCAATTCACCTGTACCGCATATCTTTGGACTTGTGGGGGAAACCGGAGCACCCGGAGGAAACCCACGGGGAGAACATGCAAACACCACACAGAAATGCCAACTGACCTAGCCGAGGCTCAATCCAGCGACCTTCTTGCTGTGAGGCGAACCTGCTACTCACTACACCACCGTGGCTCATTTTATTATTTTATTTTATTTTATTTTATTTTATTTTATTTTATTTTATTTTATTTTATTTTATTTTAAAATGTAATGTATAGTCCTGCAAATTATTATCAGAGCATGTATCACTTTATCAGCATTGTCATGTACAGTGGCGCAATTGCAAGCAACAGGAACATGTATACTAAATAGAGATCTGTCAGTAGATTCAGTGGGATATTAGACCATATAGAACTTATTGCCATTAGCTGTGAACTGACAGTTCCAATCAATGCATTGGAAAAACCAAACTTTAAAGGACCAAAATGGTCTTATTCTAAATAAGCAACCCCCCAAAGACGTTTGAAAAAGAAAACCCTGCAAAAAAAAGTCACTTTTATTCAGGACTTTACATTGCAGATTATATAAAAGCATTAGCAGACAAAGTAGTCAGGTACAAAGTTTCTTCAATGTCAAATGAGATGTATTTATAAAATACATCAAGCAGTTCCACAGAAATGCAGTTTTTTTTTTTTTTTGCTTTTGGTTTGAGTTATTGATGATTCAGTTCAGCTTTATAACAATATAAAATGCTGCAAGTAAGTTGTGTATTATTAGCAGACTTGGCAACTGATAAAATACATATAAGATATATAAGAAAATAAGGTGGTAGGCTGAAGATAATGCAGAAGTGCTGAACTTTTGTATGTTTTTAGAAAATATTTTTAGAATTTTAGAAATATATATATATATATATATATATATATATATATATATATATATATATATATAAATTTACACTATGTGCATAATCTCATGCAACACCACTAAATCAAGCCCTATTCATAACCTTAAACCCACAATAAGCACATTATTTTT
The DNA here is from genome assembly GCA_903798035.1 of Danio albolineatus. Classification (NCBI taxonomy): domain Eukaryota; kingdom Metazoa; phylum Chordata; class Actinopteri; order Cypriniformes; family Danionidae; genus Danio; species Danio albolineatus. Next base: position 1,042,029 of record CAIGQQ010024175.1, read on the forward strand.
TTAATTAAAGTCATAGTTCAAACAAAAATGCTGTTAATCACCAAGATTTAATTGACTTTCTTTTTCAGTAGAACATTGCAGAAAAGTGTTAGGCTAAAATTGGTCCTTGGTGATTCATAAAATGCAAATAGAAAAAAAAAAACACTTTAATTAGCTAACTAATTATTTTAAGTAGAAGGCCAAACTCTTCCTGACATAAGCAGTTGCTAAATGTGACAGAATCAACAACAGTGTAAATAAAGTTAAATAAGGCGACCAGAATGATACATGAGGGAAAATTAGTGTGAACCCATGCTTGCTCGGCAGTAAGTAAATGAAATCACCAACATATTATTATTCATTCATTTTCCTTCGTCTCTTACTTATCAGGGGTCATCACAGTGGAATGAACCGCCGACGAGCATATGTTTTTACGCAGTGGATGCCCTTCCAACTGCAACTCAGTTCACCCAGTATGGGAAACACCCATACACTCTCACAATTACACAGACACACTTGGGCCCAATCCCAATTCTATTTTTGTACCCCTACCCCTTCCCCTTCCCCTTGGCCCTTACAACCGAGGGTTAACGGGAAGGGCTTCAAAACTTACCCCTAAGAATTGGGACAGCACTTCAACACCTGCACACGTCATCATATGTCATCGCGATCTCTTGCTTCATAAGAGATCAGACAATCACGACTGCTGGAGTTACTCCAGTTGTGTTATTTTTTGGTGTTTATATTCAGGAAATCACTGAAGGCGTATATTATGTTATCATAACGATCTAATGTGGCGATAAGATCATAACTATACTGTGTATTTACACAGTGGCCATATGTAAACTCACGAAAACAACATTAACATTATAGCAGACACTGTAAAAAGCTCATTCCCAGCCACTAGACATTACTGACAGGGTATTCGAGTGTCATCGTGTGTCAGAATGTTGTGGGACTGCTGTACATGAGTTATGATTATGGATTATAGATCGCAAAATTTATCGTGTTTTTTTTTCTTTTTTTTTTTAAGCATGATGGTAAAAGACGAACACGGTTATGAATAAATTAAAACATATGTTTGTTTGTTGTAAAAATTGGTAATAATGACAAAAAATACTAATTTGTGGATCTCCTTACTTCCGGGTTCAGCTATCCTGTCGCTGTGGCAGGTGTATTCTGGGAAATTTTCTTACCCCTCCGTTTTAAGTGTGGTCCTGAAAAATCTTCATTCGAAGGGGTGTATACCCCTTGCTCTTAGCCCTACGCCTTCAAGCTAAAGAGAATTGGGACACCACTACCCCTTAACGTGAACGTGCAAAACAAGGGGTAGGGGTAAGGGGAAGGGCTAAGGGGTAAAATTGGGATTGGGCCTTGTTCTCTACAGCCAATTTAGTTCATCCAATTCGCCTATAGCACATGTTTATGGGCTGTGGAGGAAACTGGAGCACCCAGAGGAAATCACAGTGAGAACATGCAAACTCCACACAAAAATGCCAACTGGCTCAGCTAGGAGTTAAACCAGCGACCTTCTTGCTGTGAGCCATTATATTATTGTTTTTCTGATTATTTAATTAGTCCAATTATAGTCTGAGGTTTAGGTTTTGATTAAACTCGATCCCATGTTTTCCATTTCCGTTTGTATTATTTATCATTGTTGTTTGGAGGCCAAGGCTCAGTGGCAAATGTGGCACTAATTTCAAGTAAACATATTTGTATTTGTGTTGTATTTGCGTTCGCTCTTGCTGTTTTTTCCCGCTGTGTAACTGGTTAGGCAGGAGATGGTGGGCCACATTAAACAGTAGGAAGTATAGCAAGAAACAGATGGCAGCTGTATTGTTTCTCTGCTAAAAGGACTACAGGGACATTTAAAGGAGAGGGTATGCTGAAATGCGTCAGGATTAGCACTAACTAATCAGGTCCCGTCTTGGCCCACGCAGCAGAGACATTAAGTATTTTTGACATGAGATGGAGGGAATAGACAGCTAATGAAGATGAATGAAGCAAAGAGAGGGGGCAGCCCTGTCAGAAGGGATGATGGGCGAGAAAAGAGGCCTTCCTGTGAACGTCAGTGGGAATCACAGCCATCTGACACGGAGACGCTATCTGAAGGCTCGTCTCGAGTGACCTACATGTCACTGAAGTTAAAAAAAAAAAAAAAAATGTACAAACTTGTGGCAAATATTGTGAACTTGCTTATAAAAAGTGTTCAAGTTAACTTTTTATAAGCAAGTTCACAACATTTACCATAACATTACTTCAGCGGCATATAGGTTTTTGAATGCACTGAAATGTAGGACCTTTTGGTGTGGTAAGATGTAATAATTTCGCTCTCATTGTTTTTAAATTGAAATATTAAATGTCAAGGATAACTCGAATTTCCTATACATATTTATACATTTACTTCATGTAATAAATTAACTAAGTGCAATGAGTTCATTTAGATTTAATTTACCATATTTTAAATGTTTTCTTTCTAATCATTGCAAATAATATTAAGTACATTTTTATTACTCAAAAATTGTTGTCTTATTTAAGATTTTATTGTATATAAGATTAGGATAATTTACTGATGCAATTTTACTCTTGCAAATTGTTACAAGGATTTTATCCAGATTATTATTATTATTATTATTATTATTATTATTATTATTATTATTATTATTATTATTATTATTTTTTTTTTTTTTAAATCTTGATTTTCCTTTGGCTTAGTCCCTTTATCCATCTGGGGTCGCCACAGTGGAATTAACTGTCAACTTATCCAGCATATGTTTTACACAGCAGATACTCTTTCAGCTGCAACGCAGTACTGGGAAACACCTATACCTGTATTTATTAATTAATTAATCTATTTATTTATTATTCTATTTATTTATTTTAATGTTTACAGCAAAATTGTGAAATTCTAAAAAATCTTTTAAAAAATCCAATACATGAAGAGATTTCTCTGCATAAAACACCTGCTAATTGCAGATTATCATGCTATTCCGAAATCGTAAGAAAATAATTTTAAAAGAAATGTGGAGAATGTCACTGCTCTGTTACACACTCAAAAAACAAATGCACTGTAAGTAGATGAATTGGTTTGCTGTATAGAAAAATCAAGAAAAACAAACAAAAATACTGAGAGGAAACAAAACCAAAAACAAATAAAAACTTCTCTAAACATTTACAGATTGTGACATTTTATGATTTTTATTTATTTATATTATTTTTGTTTATTGCATTTTAAAGTAGCAACTTGAAAAGTTTTTTTTTTTTTTGGATGTTTCATATTAGTGCCATTTACACTAAAATGCAAACTAGAGGTGTGAACCTACACTGGTCTCATGGTTCTGTTCGGTTACGATTATCATGCCATCAATTCTGTTCAATTCGATATCTCTGTGCATCATGGTGCATTGACGATGCTTTCCATACACAATTAGATTTTACATCACAGCACAATTCTTGTATTAAAATTTAGAAATGTATGTATATATTATTATATATTCTTTAATACAAACAGTCAGATATATGAACTGTATCTTTAAAAACTCAAGTACATGCACAGAACAACATGAACATTTATAGCAAATAATCAAATGTAAATATCACGCTCGCTCTCTTAGCTTTGTCTAGCGAGTTCTTACACCCCTATGATTGGTCACACGCTCAACAGAAAGGGCTGTGATTGGCTCTAACGCTCTGGCCCTGTTCACAGATGAGTGATGCTGATAAACGACAGCAGATCCATGATAGACGTGGAGGAGAAAACTCGCTCTGCAGACATGCGCTCGTGTCTGCATCCAAAAGTATCGCTGTAACTGCCGAGAGGAGAGAAAACGTTACCTCACACCAGCAGGTTGAATGTCCACAGAGAGAGAGAGAGTGAGAAATGGAGTTTACTTTTATTTCTCCACAGCAGAGAAATAGGGGCTTCTGCTGTAACCGTGTCAGTGAAAGGCTGTCCAGCAAACAAACACGCAGTGAATTGTGCACAGTTTCTGAGTCAAGTAGTTGGAGAGGATCACGTGCTTATGATTGAACACAGCTGGCACCGAATCAGCTCAGTATCTTGCATCAATCAGATGATTACTAACACACTATAATTAACCAGAGCTTTTCACTCTGGTGAAAAGTGGTTAGCACTGTTGCCTCACAGCAAGAACGTCGCATGTTCAGCCCCTTGCCGGGCCGGTCAGCGTTTCTATGCGGAGTCTGCATGTTCTCCCCGTGTTCGCGTGGGTTTCCTCCGGGCTCCCCGGTTTCCTCCCACCGTCCAAAGACCTGCACCATAAGTAAATTGCCTACTCCAAAATAACATCCTAAAGACAACTATTACCCAGATATCTCCACACATTCACAAGTAGGGAAGTTCTCGAGACCTAACTGAGCTCAAACTCTCCTCTCTCCTTTCTAACGGGAGGGAGCCCTGGGCTCGAGGATATTCTGAGCTCAGAACTCTCTCCCGGGACAGCATGCCAAATACGCTTTATTATCAATCATGAGCTAAGTGTGAACTCTTGAATTACTCATGCTCTCCTCCCTCGCCATAATAAGCTACTGTCATATAGCGCATATGAGATAAATGACATGAGTACGTAATCGGTAGTAATCTAACCGATACCGAATTGTCCACATCTGCATCATGGCGCATTTAAAGAAAAAAATTATTTAGACACCCCTACATTTTGTCACGGTTATCAGTGATGTCCACACTACACTGGCATCTTTGACCTGTGAAAACAGAACATTTCAAAAATGCTGAAGACCCCACTATGAACCCTGGTGTTCTGTTTCAGTATAAACAGATAGAAAAGTAGACTTTTGAAAAAGCAGGCTATCCACAAATATTCTCTGACTGATCTTCTGGACACCCTGATTCGTCAAGACCCTCTCATTTGACCATTACACAATGCAAGAATGAATGCTGGCAAAATTTGCACATGCCCAGTGAGTGTGAATGGTCATACACTGCATCATGCGCTTGTGTACTGTAGATGGAGATTGCTTTTCTGAAATTCAATAACACCAGTCTGGACGAGGAGCATTCATTCATTTATTTTCTTTTCGGCTTAGTCCCTTTATTAATCCGGGGTCGCCACAGTGGAATGAACTGCCAACTTATCCAGCATTTGTTTTACGCAGCGGATGCCCTTCCAGCTGCAAACCAACTCTGGGAAACATCCATTCACACTCATACACTACGGACAACTTAGCCTACCCAATTCACCTGTACCACATGTCTTTGGACTTGTGGGGGAAACCGGACTACTCGGGGGAAACCCACGCAACCACTGGATGAACATGCAAACTCCACACAGAAATGCCAACTGACCCAGCCAAGGCTCGAACCAGCGACCTTCTTTCTGCGAGGTGAACGTGCTACTCACTACGCCACCGTGGCGCACAAGGAGCATTTTCATTCTAAAATGTCATTTTAAAACGAAAATGAACTAGTGTAAATGGCATCTTAATTACACAGCATTGCCTGATTGGTTTAGATAAAAGCAGCCAAACAATAAGAATTCTAGAAAAACTTCTGTCATCCATATTTAATCAAAACAGCTTAGAAGCTTTTTTTCCAGGAAAAATACATTTGTCTGTAAATGTATTCCATTTATATAACTAATTTATTTCAAAGGGTTATTGACCCTTATTTCCCTAATAAGCCTGCTAAACTAAAGACTCATCTCATATAAGGCATTAACTGAATTCCCTTTAGTAAATACACATCCTTTTAATTGATGAACTTTTGCCATCTCATCTTGCTTTGCACGCAGATGTAAAATGGGGTCACTACCGGTTCACATGTAAGTGAAGTTTTTAGCAAGCCTTACCAGCTGACCCAACTTGTAAACAGCGTAATGTACTGTAGGTTTGTTTATTTTTTATTTATTTGGATAATTCTGTTTTCTTTCTCATACCTCTTCTGCTATTAAAGAATGCAGAAAAACACACCAGCATGCTCCTCTGTCATTGTGAAGGAATTCTTTATGTCTAAATGAATTACTTTGACAGTTTGATTACCCGTGGCCTCCTTCTCTGGCTGGGGGGAGAATCGTATTTAAGTATGACAATATGTGCAGGCATGTACATTACACATTTATGACTCTTTTACAATACAATGCATCAGTCCTTATTACAATCCCATGTTAGAGCAACATAACAATAGCCTCATTCAGTAAACACACATCTCTAAATGAAGCATTCGTAATTGTATACATTAATTTGCTCACAGTGTAATTTAAAATTCAGATAAAATGGCCATATTACATCTCCTTTCATTGTGCACGTCTCAGAACATTAACAATAAAATATGTTAGACTGCAGTTTTCATGCCAGATAAATTAGATATAGCCCTGGATAGCAGATCCTGTAAGAAAATACCCTGCATAGTTGTTAAAAACACAAAACCTAAGTCTTGCCTGGTAACTTTCTAGTACCCAAAATTATGTCATCTTTCAACAAGAAGGTGACTGAGGAAAGCCAGAGAGGAGCAGAAAAATACAACACAGGCTTATTGTGAAAACGTATCCCTGTATTCATTTTTGGAGAGCGTGAATTATGTAGCCAAAGCTACATATGGCTGCATTTCGTCTTTGAAACAAATGCGACAGGGCAGTATGACACCGCTGACGGCTTCTGTTTTCTTTTTGTGCTACCAGCTGACCACTTTCCTCTGTGTGAACAGCTTTACCGCTGTTACCAGTTTGCCCAATGACTTGCTGCGTATGTCGGCGGACTTGAGACACAGAGAGGAGTTGACCGCAATGACAGGATTCAAGTCCGGTGAAGAACAGTTTCAGAAAACAGGTCAAGCTAAGTGCAGAAAATAAACAAGTAAATAAGAGGCTAAGAACATAGTAAAATCAAGAGAAAACATGGTAAAAACCAGGCTTCCATGATGGCTTTTTGTTTTTCTGGATTGCTTTTGTAAACACTGTAGGTTGGATTTAGGGAAGGCAGTGGGTGGGTTAATCGGTGCTTTTGAAAACACTATCAGTTGGGTTTGGGGAAGGAGGTGGGTGGGGATATCTATTGGTCGGTCAGACATTCAGTCAGTCAGTGGAAATTTGAGACCTGAAAAAGCATACAGAGGGGCCTCTGGAGGATTCACGAAAACAAAACCTGCAAAAAAAAAAAAAAAGCACACCTCCTGGGACCTATTTCGTGATCTCCAGCCATGTATATAGCGATAGGTATCAATAATGAGCCTGGGTTGGAAAAATAGCAAAGCTTGTTGAAAAGTCGTATTTTGAATCCATGAAAAGGGATTAAAATAGGAAAAAATAATAATGAAATTACCTATAATAAAATAGAAAAATAAAAATAGAAAAAGAATTAAGTGCTTAATAAATGATTACGTAATAAATAATGAATAGATAAATAAATGACCAATTATTATAAATTATTATTACACAGGGGCTATGCGGTGGCACACTGGGTAGTGCTGTCACCTCACAGCAAGAAGGTCGCTGGTTCGAGCCTCGGGTTGGGTCAGTTGGCATTTCTGTGTGGAGTTAGCAGGTTCTCCCTGTGTTTGTGTGGGTTTCCTCCAGGTGCTACGGTTTCCCTCATACTGTAAGTCCAAAAACGTGGTATAGGTAAATTAGGTAGGCTAAATTGTCCGTAGTGTATGTTTGTGAATGAGTGTGTATGGATGTTTCCCAGTGATGGGTTGCAGTTAATATGGGTTGCAGCATACGCTGAATAAAACTAAGTTGGCAGTTCATTCCGCAGTGGTGACCCCAGCTTAATAAAGGGATTAAGCCGAAAAGAAATGAATGAATGAATGAATTGTTACACAGGTCCCCAGAAACGTTTTCTTTTTTGCTAGTTTTTTCTGTAGTTATTTTTTTCTCATAGAGGATGCTACACTTTAAACATATATCCAGAAATTAACAATATTCTATAACTGTTATTATATTATATAATATTATATCTGTTATTTTACAGAATTATTTATTTCTCATA
>CAIGQQ010024175.1:1059969-1082927 GCA_903798035.1 Danio albolineatus
TATATATATATATATATATATATATATATATATAGGGAACTGCAAGAAATGTATTAAATTGAACAAAAATAATATATGCATATGTGCATTCCCAGTTCAAACCCATACAAAAGCACCAAAAGCACACTTAGCCCATAAATATGCCATTCCCAATTCAAACCCATGCCCGCTTGGCCTATAAATATGTCATGCAGGACCCTTATGTGCATTCCCAGATCAAACCCATGCCTACTTGGCCCATAAATATGTCATACAAGACCCATACTGTATATGTGTTCCCAGATTAAACCCATGCCCACTTGGCCCATGCCTGTCCCTTATGGGGCCAATGTAATATGTGGGACCCATACTACAAAACCAAAGCCCATGCCCACACAGTTCCCATGGAACCCGTTGTTAACCCATCTGGGCCCCACATGTCATTGCTGGCTGTGTTATACTATACACGTTACTACGGAGACATGATAATATGCAGCTGCCAATCAATTCAGTGGGCCGGGAAACCACACCCCTATACGTCACATTGAAAAATTTTAAGGTGAGGAAATTTAAATAGAAAAGACATATTCTCTTTATACCTGCACACAATTCTGCCCTAACAGCTTCCAAAAGATAATGTTCATCATAGGTGCCCTTTAAGTCTTAAGTTTTAAGATCATAAGCCATTCATTCATTCATTCATTCATTAATCCACTAGTTCTAGTTAAATCTAATAACCATATAGTCTATTAATTAACATATTAATTCACTTATTTGAATTCCCTGAAACCTTTGAACAGTGTAGGAGAATGTTTCAGTTTGCAGCTTTTTGGAATGCAAACTAAAGGATCTATAATAATTAAAGTAAAAAAGAACATTTTTGAGAACAGATGGAGCAAGGGACAGGGCATCTGGTCATCCTATATTGACCATTTCTGGCAAAACCTGTCTACAACAGTGCCAAAACAGTTTCTCAGCTTTTTGCATTTTCTGATCTGATTTGAGAGCAACATCTGCATAATTCTGCAAAATGAATTCAATTATAGCAAAATAAGTTCAATGGAGATGACAACAGTGTACTGAAGCAAACATGCAAAAGAAGAGACACATGAGCATCCATGAGCACAGATTTTAGTATAAAAACATGAATAATATGAAAGATCCTCCGTCAAACCGTCACAATGTCACCTTGTCTTTTAATAGCTTTTTTTCCCAGCAATAACCTGAGGTGGCAGTCAAGATTTACATGTGAGGAATTCGAGAGCAACCATACACTGTAATGAGAGAGAGTATCTCCAAAGCTAATGCAGGGGAAAAAATAAAAATAATAATAATAAAAAAAAACCCTAAGCATAAACACGTCTCTTCTGGCCTAATTACAAAAATTACGCCATGGCTCTTTGATGCATATTAATAAGATGCTTCTGATTAGCCTCTCACCGAGAAATAACAGCGCCAGTCACGAATGAGAAGCCAAACTGAAAAGTTCAAATTGACTTTGCTGACACTACAGATAGCATTTGATTTTCCAATTACAGTGTAAATGTTTGGGCAGGATTAGTTACAGATGCACGAATACCATCGGGGAATAAACACTTATTGTTAAAATGGAAAATGATCCTTGAAGGCTTTTAATCTGCCTCCGAGTACAACAAACCAGGTATTCTCGTCGACGAGTAGCGCTATTAGCATTTGGAGTCTAAAAATACCACCTCCCAAAAAACTTTTATTATCTGTAAAGCAGCAAAGCACATATTACCAGGCCTCTGAATGAACTCTCAACTCAAAGATACGAGTTTGCGTAATAATATGAAACATCAGGAAATTAAATCTGAGAGATAAAAGGCTTTCGTCGACGCCGTAAGCTAGAAAAGAACAAGTAGTTTCGGTAAATAGACAGGTTTGATTAATTGACAGAATGCCTTGAAATACTGTATACAATCCTTGCGGGCAAGAATTGTGGGGCGGCTATTTGCAGATTTAAATTACGCCAACCCTCGCAGTCAAGATGATGGATGACAACATAGCACAGAGGTAGCGAAGTAACTATGATGGCATTTTAATGACATCGGTATCATCAGATCTGGCAACCGACCAAAGTGGGGTAGCATCCTCAAGCAGACGTTTAATCTAGATATCGCACAAGTTTCACTTTCCTGCAGGTCTCTCGTATTAGGGCTGATTAATGGACGGTTGTTGAATTTTTATGTACTTGCGCTATAAACCTCATTTTAGGAAATCACAATGCAGACAGTAATTGTGTTATTGGCTCGCTAAAATCCACTTAGGGACATAAAACAGGAGAAAAATTGAAGACGCAATGAAAATTATGCCTGATGCTGTACAAACAATGCGAGCTGTCAGATATATGCACGCTTCTGCTTGATGGCCGGATCGAGCAAAGAATCCAAGCAGTTTGCACATAAAACAGGCCTAAAAGGTTTATGCAGCTGTCACATAATGCTGCTACACTGCCAATAACAACATCTGCAGGCTTTCTACTAAAACAACATGACGGCTCGTGCAGCTGGAACCTCAAACATAAAGCAGGGGCGCTTTCTATTGCCATTTAAAGGAATAGTTCACCCCAAAAAAACAATCTGTACCATTCTCCTATTTATGCTGAAACTGAAGGGAGATGTTTAGTGGAATATTAATGCTGATTTTTGCTACAGTGAAAGCAAACAGATGGCAGGTGCAGTCAAACTCTGAAAAGTACAATTGAGCTCTATGAGCTTTTTGTATACAGCACATGCACAATAGGGATGGCCAATGTGCATATTAAACTATATCACCAGATTTTCTGGTGTTTATTTCAATTACGATATAAATAGCTATGTTTCCATCCAAAAATGCTAATTAATTTATGTATGCTCAAAACTGGAATATTGCATAAAAGACATGCAAATTAAGCAGCGTTTCCCTCCAACGAGTCAAAGAGAACAAAATCGTCACTTCCTGATGAACTGGTGGCAAATATCAACAATAAAAATGGAATTTGCTGCGGTAGGAGAAGCTGCGTGAATCTTTTCTTTATTTACTAAATGACTTGCATCTGACTTAATCAATCATATTATAACACTAATACTGAAATGCTCAAGGTACTTTAAAAATGACCAAAACAACATCTGAGATGTTTTACAGTGTGCTCAGCCTGCTGGTTTGTCCATTCACACACATTTTGATCATCGCATGATCTCTTATAACAAAATCACATTAACTTTTTTAACACACATGCTGGAATTTGTTCAGTAAAAGTGTTTCCATCTTAGTTTATGTGCATCTTTTCTTATCAAATAAAATGTTCATCTTACTCAGTTATGCACATGTTTTTATAAGCATTTTCAAAATTTAAGCACATATACACATCCACTCCTACAGGATTCTAGATTTTGATTGTCCTACAGGCGCCCTTGTGCATTACAACTGCAAATATGCATTACTTAAGTAAAAACATCAACTATCGGATGAGGAAAAAGCTATAAATAGATAGAAATAGATAAAAAGCAATTAAGCGCAATTGCAAATAATAAAAAATAAATAAATAATAATAATAAAAATTTTAAAAATGTGATTTAAGCACATGCAATTTCTAAATCAAGCAAGGCTGCAATATTATCTATTAATTTATTTTGTGCGTTCTTGTATGCATGATTTTAACATGCTGAATAATCAGAGCTGACACAGCACACCGGGCAATTACAGCTAATCTGAGCAGGATTTTAACCAATCAGAGCCCACTCCGTGCACGATGAAGTTGAGTAGGAGAACCGAATAGGTGGTTTTGATCTACATTAGTTTTTATTTATTGTTATAACCGGAATTGAGGTTAGTTCATCTTTATTTTTTCATGTTGTCTGTTGTTAAGACAATGTATTACAGTTTTGTTTATCAAGCAGAAGTACTACTGTGTACAGTATATTTTTTAATTAGAGTTGAGGTTAGTTAATCTTTATTTATGTTGCCAAAATCACAAATAAAATCGCAAAATTGCAGTATTTTTTTAAAAAAATAAATTAATAATAAAATAATAATAATATTAATAATCGCAATATGATTATTTTGTCCATATTGCACAGCCCTAATTGAAAACTAGAAATAGATAAACTGATCAAAATACTAACAATTATGATATTTATGCTATCCAAGTCACCCTGTGCATTTTAATGGGAATAACACTTATAACCCAATGCTAAATATATATTTATTTTCTTCACATTCTGAAAGCACATCTGTTCACAAAAATTAATTATTTCAAGCACTCGACTGATTTTTATGAAGTAAAACACACAAAGCTGTATCAAAGAAACGTTGCCATTACATAGATCGATTGTAGGCTTTATGATTATTATCACACTCTAAAAAATGCAGGGTTAAATCTGTAAACACATTGTTGGGTAAATTGTGCAAGATTAAAACAGCTGGGTTGTCTGGGGTACTGCAAACACATTTGCAGTACATGTTTGGTCAACCCAACTGAAAGGGCAAAGGGGGTTCTCTCACCTCTCTAACATCTGAGTTGGGTTATTTTGACCCAACTGCTTTATTCATTTTTTATGGAATTTTCTGGATTCATCACGACGTCAGACAGTCACGGAGCTCGCAACAAGCAGGATTATAAGGTAATATAAGAGTAATTCTTATAATTGGGATCATTTTTACTGGTATATTGGAAACGAAAAAATAAATAAAATAATTGCCAATCCCTTATACACAATATTCAAAATAATTTCAATATGAAAAAAAAAAGATTCATTGGATTCACCTTTTTTAAGGTAAGTTGTTGCAAACAATCAATATGGGCTGAATTTAAACACAAAATTTGTTGAACACTGCTAAACTTAATTTTGTGTTTAAATTCAGCCCATATTAATTGTTTGCAACCACTTACCTTAAAAAAGTGAATCCGATTAATATTTTCTTTCAGTAATTATATTGATTTAAATGCAGGTCTGAACAATAACATGTTGTCAACATGTTGCTTTGCACACTGTTCGTGTAGACAGGTCATGTTACTGTGACATGTCAAGACTGACAGTGTCCACCAAAGCAACCAAAAACGCTCTTCTAAGCTCTTGAAAGCTCTTAAGCAGAATTCAGGGTTCAATATTTCTTCAACTGCCGGTGGATTTAAGAATCATTGTGCTGCTGGCTTTCTAACTCAAACGCAATGCTCTCATTAAAAACAAGCAAAACAAGTGTTGACACACACCTCATATTGTATTCTATTGCGTTATACGTTCAACTGTAATGTTTTATCAGTGGTTACTCAAAGGTAAGTTTGATTTCCTAAGAGACATCCATGTAAGGTACTTCATATTAAAATAATAATCCATCAATTATGAGAGCAATTCAGTTGCTGTTGTAAGAAAAGAAAAAAAGCAGCACCTTTTTAAAGGAACTGATTTTTTTTTTCAAAATCTAATTTACATCCTTAGAGATTGGACTGTTCTCATAGAAATCCAATATGACACTTATTGACATTAGAAAAACTCTTCATAACAAGACAAGCATCAAAAAGAATTCGTCAACGGAACACAAACAAAACACAAACATATAAAAATAGCACCAGTTATAACAAAACAACCCATTTCAAGTAAAACAACTTGGGGGAGAAATGCTTCTCATGCATGCATGCGCGTGAGTGAAATGCACGTGAACAAGGCATTCAGCGGAGGAGAATGACGTCATCATATACTTTATCTGTGATCTGGACCAGAAAGCAAATCTGGAGAGCTATACAGATATAATGTGCTCTGTCTATGATATGGTGATATGGTGTTAAACGTTCAATTGAATGATATAGTGCGGGGTGGGTTTTTTAGACCTCTGCGCTGCTATCACACATCGATCTCTCCCCCTGATACTCACAGCACTGCAGATAAATTAAGCTCTGTTTCCAGGGTCTATCCTGGTTTTTCCTTGCGCTTTTGAAAGACACTTGTGTCTCAGTGTTTTCTGAGATCTCCTCCGCGGCTGTCGCCATCATTGCGCTTATATATTCCGTCTCTAGCGTGCATTCCTGCTGAAAGCGCGTGATGCTGCGCGTGCGCGTCTTCATGCAAAGTGCGCGCCTTTGGATGCCACAGCTGCGTTGGATACTGTAATTAAAGGAGAACAAGATCACCAGAAGGAAGACGAACGTATTTAATAATTGCTTTGAATTATTGTTACATTTAATATTCGCCTTAAAAACAATATGTGAAGGCATATAATGTTGGTAACTACACTTATATAATGATTTTAATTACATTTGATTTTGATAAATGATTTTAATTATATGCCTACTATAACTTTTTGTTAGTGAAGAGTGTCACGTGCTGCGTCCCAATTCACATACTTATACTACGCCCTAAAAGTATGTATTTGTTTGTAAAGGAAAAATATATACTTTTGAGTGTGTAACAGAAGTGTATGCAAGCCGATGCAAGCTTTGCGACATATACTGTACTACTTCCCATCAACCTACTTCCCTATCCCCATAGAGCCCTATCAACCATCCACATTTCTGTCGTATTTAATTTCCTACCTTATTGGAAAAGCAGCAGCAGGATAATCTCCCATTCACGAGTCTTTCATTCAGAGAAATCTCCTCAGGTCTTTGGATAATTCGGCATTCAGACGTTAATGTCCAAACACGTCTTTACATAAACTTTATAGTTCAGTGTTGCAGATGAAATATAACACAGACAACGCGATTTAAATATTCTCCAGTGGGCTAGATATTAACTAACACTCATACAAACATCTTTACCGAAGCCTCTCTACTTGACGTTGGTCTCACGCGTCCATTGTGTTTGGAGTTTGTTTACACTCTTCATCCGGTTTTGTAGTTCTAATCGAATTCACGTCCAACGCGCAAAATAGGACGGATAATACGCAGCAACAGTGTGCTGAAACAGAAAAAAAATCTGACATTAGGTGTATTTTAAAGTTTATATGTATCTAATTATTGTTAATTAAAATGACAACTATGCTTTATGCGTTTTTAAGTTATTGTGAGTGACACCAGGTTTTTCAAACATTTATTTGCATTGCATCTATATTCCATTCACACGCTGTCATATTTACTTGATATCACTTTCTTGATAATAAACTTTACCCTTTTATTAAAGAAATTGGATGTTAAATCAGAGAGCTTTACAAGTCAGCATTATAGTGCTTTAATACTCTCCCTGAAGAGTTTTTAGAAAAGGCAGTGACCTTTTCTATTTTTCTGTTTATGACTGCAATGATTAAAGACATTTATAACAAGACGGATTAGCAAAACTCCCTTTAGGATTGTCAAATAACAAGCGATGCATGGAAATAAAAATAATAGAATGTTGAAGCAACTGTCTGAAAATGAGCAAAACTTTACCATCTTTCATTGTTATGCTTATAAATAGTTCCTACAGGGAAAGATATGAACTATTTTGGAAAATGATGAGAATACTTCACTAAAAACAAACAAAGTGCACAGGTCTGCACTGTTATTATATAAATCCAACTGACTCCAGCTAACCAGCTTTGATTAACTCCGCCTAATCAAAATAATTTAAAACTACATTTTTGATGGTTGGCATTGCCCATATTTGACACATTTGACATAACTTTTTTTTAAGTGAAGTTTATTTATAAACTAATTTCGAGACGATCACATGCTTATGATTGCTTGCAGCTGGTCCCGCATTATTCAATTTATGATTCACCAATGAGACGATTCCTAAGCACTATAAATACCCTAAGTTCCATATAACAGCCATCTTCATTTTGAAGAATCCCCCCTTCCACCCCTACTCCTCCTTTCCTAGATGGGTGGCACAGTGGCCCAGTGGTTAGCACTGTTGCCTCACAGCAAGAACGTCACTGGTTCTAGTCCATACCAAGCCAGCTGACGTTTCTGTGCGTTTATGCATTCTCCCCTTGCTCACATGGCTCCCCGGTTTCCTCCCACCGTCCAAAAACATGCAACTTAAGTTAATTGGCTAATCCAAATTGGCACCATAGACATGCTCCTAGTAAGTTATCTCTTAAGAGCAAGCACTATCTGTTCATTAGCTACTACCGCAAGGGAGTTCTCGAGATCTACCTGAGCTCAAACTCTCCTCTTGCCTGGCAAACGGGAGGGAGCCCTGGGCTCGAGGATCTTATAAGCTCAGGGCTCTCTCCCAGGACAGCATGCCAAACTAGCTTTATAATCAATCATCAGCTAAGTGTGAACTCTTAAAGCGTAGTCTGTGAAAGCTTATTTTACTGTTAATAAAAATTATGCAAATGTTCAATTAAATAAAATGTACACTATACTTATGTTCACTGTATAATTTAAATAGCATGATTATTTTTTTTCAGGCTCAGCAAAATTGGAAAACAGAAGATTGGAAAAACATTACCTGGTCTTATGAGTCTCGATTTCTGCAGAAAATTCAGATGGTGGGGTCAGAATTTGCCATCAACAACATGAAAGCATGGATCCATCCTGCCTTGTATCAACGGTTCAGGCTGCTGGTGGTGGTGGTGTTTGGGGTGTGGGGAATATTTTCTTTGCACACTTTGCGCCCATTACTTCCAATTGAGTGCCGTGTCCACACCACAGCCTACCTGAGTATTGTTGCTGCATGTCCATCCCATTATGACCACAGTGTACCCATCTTCTGATGGCTGCTTTCAGCAGGATAACACATGTCGTAAAGCAGGAATCCTCACAGACTGGTTTCTTGAACATGACAGAGTCCACTGTACTCAAATGGCCTCCACAGTCACCACATCTCAATCTAATAGAGCACCTTTGGGATGTGGTGGAACGGGAGATTCACACCATGGATCGACGAATCTGCAGCAACTGCCATTTGCTATGGACCGAAATCTCTGAGGAAAATTTTCAGTATCTTGTTGAATCGATGCCACAAAAGATTAAGGCAGTTCTGAAAGCAAAAATGGGGTCCAACCCGTTACTAGTAAGGTGTAACTAATAAAGTGGCCAGTGAATGTGTGTATCTATATAATAAAGCAGTTTTATTAATAATAATTGTGGCGAGGGGGGCGTGGCCGAGAGCTTCGAGTCCCACGGAAGGAGCTCTAGATTATAAAAGGAGGAATGAGGGCAGAGGACGAAGAGAGAGGACCGGGCCCAGACATATTGTTTTACTTTTGCTTTCAGTTTGACGGCAGTCCGTTTGTTTTATTTATATAAATATTGTTTTAAAAATGCGTCGGTTCTCCGCCTCCTTCTTCCCGGCGGCTAGGTGGCCGCCAAGTTCATTGCAATAATAATAATAATAGAAAAAAAGATATTGGCCTGGCATATATAATAGAGCATTTTTGGTGTTTTCCTGGATGTGTAAATGCAGATTATTTTTAAAATGTTGCTGTGTAAACACTTTTAAATTAAAAGGGAAACAGTTTTCAGTTTTTGATTAAATCATGGTTGAGTAAAACACTCACAAAATGGAGTCGATTTACTTTGTCCAGTTCACCTACACCACATTTTTGGATTGTGGTGGAAACCGAAGCAATCCCACACAAACACAAGAAAAAACATTCAAACTTTGTATCCTGGCTCATCTGGGACTCGAACCATGAACCTTCTTGCTGTGCCAACTGTACTACCCACAACTGTATCAATAAAATACATTTTGAATCAGTTACAATTTTGCTGTCAGTAGAGACACTGCTGCCGGATACCATTGAGAGTCTCAGGGAATTCACACACTTAATCTTTCTCTCTCTCATAACTGCATTAATCTGCATATCAATGTCTCAAGCCGCGTTACTAGCCTTAAAATGAATTAGCAATGGAGGCTTGGGATGAGATGCGTAAAAAATTAGTCCTGCATACAAGAGTATTTTGAGGACAAAAACTTGACACATCTTGAAATGAATCATCTGAACAATGTCTTTCCGAATGGTAACCGTAATGTAAGCAGGATAGTGAAACAGTCTTTCAGTAAGAAATGAAAAGAGATTGATGATCAAAGAGATGTTATTCCAGCACTTGTATTTATTGCCTTAGGATCAGTTTATGTTCAGCGGCATACGAATTCAACAGAGAAAAAAATAAAATAACATGCATTTGAAATCCTCTCTACCCTTATTACAGTTAAGTGCATTTTGAATATCACGTTACACTGCTTCTCATTCTTTTGTCCAACAAACCGTGAATTAAATAAAACCCATAACCCATTTAAACAGCCACAGCGTGTTCATATTGTCCATCCATTAGGTGCTTTTTGACCCATGTGGGTCGACAAGACATCAAACTAAAGACAACACAATTATATTTAATGCCCCACTGGGTATAAAAAGCAGATTCACTGCTTCTGCAGTCCACTGAGACCGAAAAAAAGATAATGTCATTTATTGTAGGACATCGAATGCACTAAAATGTCATTTAGTATGTGTCACCAAACACACTCGGATAAATTACGTTGTTCTCCACACCGGGTGTTTTGACATCCCATATGCAAGAATGATTTAGCATGCATTGCATTTACAACAATACTCCTTCCAGTATAAAGTGATGTCAGTACATGGAAAAATACTGGGAAAACTGTTTACAGATCTACACTATATAAATATATCGATTATGATACTTCTGGAATTTATCTAGAATACTTGATTCTGATTGGTTAATGACTGGAATTATTGGCCGGATATTTTCTAACGTGTTTAACTGTGTTAGTATGGCCACCTGAGTAAAGGCATGGTGACATTGAATGTTGCTCTGCAAATTATCATGAGTGAAATCCACAATCGAAAAAGTAATTCTCCTAAAAGATTTTCAACAGGTTTAGTTGGACATGCAAATTCAGTAGAGTGCTTGGTTGGAAAGTGATTTCTGCGTGAGCTGTGTTAAAAGTGGTGAATTCTTGCATGAAATGAATTAGCAGCTTAGTGTCACCACATTTAACCTGCTCTGAAATCTGGGTGGGAAAATCTTTCATCCTCAAGTCAAATTCCTCATAACATAGATTCCTACTGAAATTAATTGGTTTTATTCATAAAAAAATCTCAAAAGTTAATAGTTGTTTCAATAGAAATCTATGCAAACAGGAATTCTAAGTGGGGATGAAAATTTTGAAATGTTTGGTTGGAAAACAACTTCTTTGTGAGCAATGATTCATTCTGTGAATCAGAAAGTACACAAGAATAAAACCAAGAATGTCAAGGAAGGACAACATCACAATGAAGCCAACACTCAAGGGCTTATCTTCACCCTAAAAGGTGATTACACGCCAGACAAACCATGCCGCATCTTTTAGAATAAAAATGAATAAATAAATTATATGAGGGTACAATCACTAATAGAGGGTACAATGCAATTCGGATCTGTAGAAAGCCAAGTAAAATGGGCCATGGCATGTCTGGATAACAAGACTAATAGTTCCTGACATAAGAATTGAATTCCAGATGATTCAAAAACAGAAAACCAAATATCCAAGAGGGTAGATCAGAGATGGCAATGACAAAGAATGGAGAGTCAGGCTTGTGAAATGAACCCAAGCAGCATCAGAAGATGTGAAGTCAAAGATGTGTTGGTATCGTGGGGAGCGAGAGCTCAGGTAAAGCAGAGAGATAGGGCAGAATTAACAAACCCAAGAGTCCAGGGCAGACTAGAGTGCGCAGGAATCCACCAAGTCAGAATGGGTGAATCTGAAGACTACCAAGGTGGAGCAGAAGCTGCAGGAAACATGATAGGGCTGAACAGGACCAAGGTGAAGCACATGATATCAAGACATATCAAGATGCCGCAGGAGATCACCAACATGGAAAAGTTGTTAAAGGTAACTATCAAGGTGGATCACCAACATGTAAAAGTTGTTAAAGGTAACTACTGTATTAAGGTGGAGCAGGGAAATATGAATGTTACCAAGGTGAAGCTGATGAAACTAAGGACCACCAAATGGGAGCAGGTGAAGATGTGAGCTAATGATCAACACTGTGGCAAAGGTAAGATTAAATAGGACCAATAAGCAGCAGGTAAGGGAGGAGCCACCAAGATAGAATATACAGAACTGAAGACCACTATCGAGGAGAAAATAGAACTAAGGATCAACACTGTGGTGCAGGTGAGGTTTAACAGGAAAAAGTCAAGGCAAGGGTGGAGACCACTAGGCAAAACTGAGTAAGGTTGAGATGAGGACCACAATAATGGAACCGAAAGGAGTAAATACCATCAAGGTGGAAAAGGCAGAGCTGAAGATCACCATGACAGAGAAGAAGGAACTGAGAACCACCCAGGCAAAGAGGGTTAAACTGAAAACCAACAAGGTGGATTACAGTAGATCGGGATGAAGACCATTAAGAAGGAGCTGTCGAGGATAAAATCCATCAGATTGCATGCGTTCTACTGAAATCAATGGATTTCACTTGTAAACAGAGTACAACGATATACAGTACAGTGTATGATCACACCTTAACTGAAAACAGCAGAGCTTTCTGGTTTCATGCAGAACAAGAAAACTGGATCAGATGACTTCAATGTTATTAATAAGTAACCAATAGGACTTCAACTATTTGGTGAGCGGCCACATAATATGCATGGTTATGTCGTTACAAAATAAACCCCTTCTGGTCTCCATATTGCCCCTTCAGAGTTTAAGCGATGAGAGCTTGTTGATTTTCATTACCATTATATACTGTATATGGATGTTTATGTGCAGTTTGTGTTTCTGTTGTGAGACATTAAACTAAGAAGCAACTGTTCATGCTTGTGCAATTTCAAATTCCAAACCATTATTCAGATCTACTACTCTAAATCTAAAGTCTAACTTCTTCGTCCTACTAATAATAATAAAAACATTTCCATGCAGGCCACAGCTGCAGTTAAGAAGGATTCCACATGAAATAAAATGCATACGAAATCTCCACAATACAAACGATTGCAATTCAAGACATAACTCAACCTGACAGTTCTCTCGGGTCAACAGAAAAATGTGCCAGATTAAATTATACTTATTTACATATATTTAGAAAATAAAATAAATAAATACAATAGCGAGCACACAAACACACACACAGGCATGTCGACAGTTTAACAGTTCATTTTAGTGCAATGCAAATGAGCTGAGCTGTTTAGTGTAGTAAACCAGCAGCAGACTGGTACAAAGCATTTCTCCATGTGCAAATGCAGTATCTTTTTAAAAGGTCTGTCATAATAACTGAGGAAATGCTGACTCTGTTAAATGCACAAATGATGCACAGTTTTAAATGGCTGCTCTCTACGTTCTGGGGGCTTATTAAACAGATTAGAAACAATAAAACGCAAAAGGAAACATAGCAAACAATTCAATTAGTTAACTTTACAAACCTTTCAAATGACTCACTCGACAAATGAAAAGCTACAAATAAACACAGCCACAAAACAAGATATTTTGGTAAATGTTTGGTATTAAAATCTCCGAGTGCAAATTGCTGCTCTAAAAGCATGTGTGACTCATTTGAAGGCACGCAAATAAATTAAAGCTGGGTCAGACTAGATTCCCTGAATCCTGTGTTCCTAATTGAGCTGTTTTTCCCCACTTAAAAGGCAAGCGACATATCTAAAAGAAAAGGGAAGTTATTAGTTGCTCTTAAAACCCTTAAATCCCCCAAAATAGTTAACAGAGAAACAACATTAGTGCAAATGCTGAGAACAAATACACTGACGGCCAGAATCAAAAAGACGATAACATGACATCACCTATACAGTCTGTTATGACATCATACACCTGCACTGTTTGTCTAGCTTATATATTCACCATCCTGGCTCTTTGTTGGTGGAATTTCAGCCAATCAGATGCAGACTCAATCCGCACATTTACCTACATTTACCTATGAACTACAAACTAAAAAATCCTAACCCTGATCTATAACTTACGGCGGCCGGGAAGTGCAAAACAACATTACAAAGTGTGAAACACTTTTACGAAGCTCGAGACAAATTTACATTTTGAAAAACATTTTTGCCTATCATAAGACACAATTACATAGGAAAAACGATTTTACCAAGGACGAAACAAGTTTACATTTTAGAAAACAAATTAACAAGACAACACTTTTACCAGTCCCGAAACACATTTACAAATGACAGATTCCTTAGGGAAAGGGAATGTAGGAAGTGACGCCGAAGTGACGCGGCGTTGTTGTCGACTCTGGTGGTGAGCATGGTAAATTCGTGTTGTGGAGTAAATGGTGTGAATAAAGTTTATGGTAACCGAACATGGACTACGGCTGAGGGATGTTTTGTGGCAAACACATGAGCAGCTTGACGCGGTTTTGCTTAACGTGTGGTCGGTGTTTGGAGTTTCTAAAAGGCGCGGACCAGACGTAAACACCAGACTGCATCAATGTGTTCAATGTTATAACGAGGGCCACTCGTAATCGTGGACATGATGTCAAGCCTACACGGTGTAAACATCTGCTTGAGGACTCTTAAAAGTAAACTGAATGAAGCCGGTGTTAGGAGTGGTTATTACTCTGCTGCGTGATCTACGCAAACTGTGTACATTCTGCCTATTAAACCAAAGTCTATGTAAAACTCTTGTTTAGAATAGCTGTTTATTCGTATTCAGATCATAAATGCTTACTTGCTCCCCCACAATACGTGTTGTATATATCAATCTATATTATCATATTAATAACACATATATATTAATACCTATTATTATAATTATATCGACCACGTGTTGGTTACATGTACAGCAAATGCACATCAGTCTGTGTTAAGGATTTTAGTTTGCACTCCAGCGACGTTAACAACAAACACTGTGTCACTTCCGGTGTTTGGTACATTCCCTTTCCGTAAGGAATCTGTCATCTGTCATTGCAAATGTGTTTTGGGACTGGTAAAAGTGTTGTCTTGTTAATTTGTTTTCTAAAATGTAAACTTGTTTCGTCCTTGGTAAAATCGTTTTTCCTATGTAATTGTGTCTTATGATAAGTAAAAATGTTTTCCAAAATGTAAATTTGTCTCGAGCTTCGTAAAAGTGTTTCACACTTTGTAATGTTGTTTTGCACTTCCTGGCCACCGTAATAACTACTTTCAATTACAAAACTACATCACTATTTTATTGCCAGATTTCTTGCATTATCAGCACAATTATTACCCTGATTTTTTAAAAACTTGAGCTGTTTTAGTTCATCCTCAATGGTTTAACTGTTCAAAAATGTAATAATAATAACAAAATAGTAAAAGCATTTTGTTCCGTTCCAGGTTTTTCAACAGATTCTGAAACAAACGGCCCTGAGAGACTGTCACAGTAGCACATGCCGCTGGCGCTTCCTTTCATCATTTAAAGTCACCATGAAATTAAAATTGACAGTTCTTGTTGTTTTTATTGGAACGTTGCAATGCTTATTAAATGAGTTACCCTGGGTTCAGGCAAGAATATATTAAACATGCTAGTCTTTCTATAAGGATGATATGAAGCTTCCTAGACGAGGATGTTGTCACCCACTATAATACACTACAAGACAAATGAATCAATTCTTGCATGCCACCCCCCCACTGTCTTTAACAAATTACTACAACACCCACACTCTCAGAATTGAAGGTACTACAGTTGTCACTGAGGCTATACCCTTTCAAAAGGTTTTCAGGTGCTAACATGTACTTTTAAGGTACAATATGGAGCCATTATGTACTAATTCATTAATTATGTATAACTTTAAAATACTAGCATAGATCATTTAGATACTAACATGTACCCTTTAAGTATAAAATTGTAGCTTATGAGAGGGTATGATTCTCAAGACAGCTTTTGTGTTTTTATTTCTGAGAGTGCAATTTCAGATAGATTGCTCCAAAACAGGATTATATTGGAAAGTTGCTTGACCCAACAGACTACATTACACTTTTTTACTGTTCAAGAAGACTTTCACTTAGATCAGGGGTCTCAAACTCGTGGCCCGGGGACCAAATGCGGCCAGCGGGATGACAGTTTGTGGCCCATGCCTCAGGCTCCGTTTACACTAGTGCGTTTTAGTTTTAAAACGGTGTTTAGCATGAAAACGATCCACGTCCACACCAGCGTTTCACCCAGCGTTTCTGAACACATCTCTGTACACACTACTCCACCAGAAACGTGAATCACGTGACCATTTGTGCACTCTGGGCATGTGCGTTCAAGTATAAACAGGAAGCATGTGTCTCGCTCAGCATTCTAAACAGGGCTTACGCTACTTAAAACAAGAGTGATTAGCGAGTGCTCGAACAGTAGCTTGCCTCTAGCAAATATTTGCAGCTGTTGTAGTAAGAAAGGGAGAGTTTAACTGCACAACGGCGCCTAAAACGGACAATAGTGCAAACAACGCTCCCATTTCTGTCCATGTTGTTTACAGTGAAGGCTGGTCTGTGGCGTTATAGTCATGTGATAGGGGCTTGACAAATAAGGGAAGGTTACGCAATGACCCAAAAGCAAATCTCAGTAGCAAATCTCAGCAGCCACGCCTCCGTTTTCAAATGTCTTTGTTTCCCCCATCCACACTGAGACAGAGCAGCAGCATTTTAGAATGAAAACGGCCTCTCCGGCGTTTCCAAAACGCTCCGTCTTCGGGGCTCGAAAACTCCGCGTAGTGTGGACGGCATTCCTGTCAAGCCTCCCGTATTTCCCGGGATTCTCCCGTATTTTACAGTTCTATCCCGCTATCATCCCGTAAAGGTATTTTCCCGTATTTCTCACATATTTTCAGTCGTTCTCCGACGGGTGTTAATAAACATTAAAGAGCCGATCCTCCCTATTCGCAACCCATACCGCCGAACCACCAGGGGCCGCCCTTACTCTTAAGTCAGTTGGAATCTGCTTTAGTTTTATTTAGGTGTGAAAAACATAAAATGGTGGGATTCCCTTTCCTTTTCATTACAGGTGCCGTCGCTCCTCCTATACAATCCTCAAAACAGCCATAAGTGGTGCGTGACTTTCAGCTGACGAGTCCGTAATGATAAACAGACGCTGTTTCCCAAACGGATTCTGTACACTCGATTAGAAGCAGGGCGAAAGTGGATACTGGGTTTTTGTGTTTGTGTTTGAACAGACATATACACAATCATTAAGAATAGCATCAAAATATGTCGATCTTGATGGGGTTTTTTTCAAACACAACTAATTTTGTAATAGCTCATTGTAACAAGTTAAACTGTTTGTAAATGCATACTATTAAATTTTCGTTTGTAGATAATAATATTAAAAAATGATTACTGACCGTTTAACTGTTTATTTACTTTGAAACAGAAGAACATTTTTAATATGGGGATTTTTAAAATTTGGGGGGGGGGGAATGCCTTATTTTCACATCCCAATGTTGACAGGTATGGTGGACGGATGGCGTAACCGTAGCAAAACTTATACGCTTTAAAACGAGGCCTCAATTTGAAAGTTTAATTTCAGTGCAGCTCACAAGTTTGATATGTATGGCACTTTACAGTGTTGTGTGCGGAGCTGAAAGAACCAACCAATAATGGTGGGGCATATGGCTCTTGGAGGTGAGACATCGGCTTGACGCAGACAGAGAATTTTTTTTTCAGTGAGTGAAAGTTATAGCAGCGGGTATTTTCATCCATGCCTCGTAGCTGCCTCGTTTCTATTAGCCACACATAGACATTAGTGCCAGCGCTTCATTTACAACACTTAATTCACAGTTTTTTTAAGTTGTTGCCCAGCGGGACATTATACGCAGTTAAATGTATATAAATCAGTGCTTAAATTGAGCCGGATCCTGTTCTGGGAAATATTCGTGTTTTGCTTTTCGGTATTTATTTTAATTGATTTAGCATTAACTTGATTTTCTTTTTCATCTTATTTTGTGTTAAATGGGTAAAATAAGATAATATAATTAATCTTTTGTGGAAGCGCCCCCCAGATAAATTAAGTTTGAGACCCCTGACTTAGATGTATGGTGAAATAGGAAAGAAACTATTTTCATGGTGACTTTAAACTTGTATCATCAAGTTCTGCATTATGAAGTTTGATTCCATGTTGATCGCAAGACACAGCATTTCCCCTCTTCCACAGGTCATTGCTTGCCACTTGTAAAATGGTGGGCTGGTTCAGTTTTTTTTTTTTTTTTTTAATTGTGAAACATGTTTCAAACATCAAGTTTCAATAAACAAACCTGTCTTGTGTCTCAGTTTCCAGTTGTCCTCTGGGGTTTATGTGACTGGAAACAGTGATAAACCTGCTGGTGTTCTTCCCCAAAACAAAACTTCTCGATCCTCCTTGTTATAGAGTTTAGCTCCCAGACTCTTTTCTAATGGTAAAAAACACATCATTTTTGAATGTCGTTAGAGGAATAAAAACAGTAACTTGGTATTAGCCTGAAGAGAGTCCTCTTGTTAATAGTGCACTTAATAATGATACTTTCTGAAGTTTCTTCAGATCACACTCAAAGGTCTGTATTGGCTAGAAGATCCAAGGGTTTAAGTCATATTCTGACACCATTGTGGTGCGTTCCTTCAGATGTCATTCTAGGTTGTCATTTTCATTCTCAAACAGGTCGAGTCCACTTTGTACAAGTTTCTGAGCTGAACTGATGGCGCTGTATACCAGATTCTGGGAATGGCTGATGCTGTTGTGCCAGGAAACCTCCAGGGCATCCTTTAGGATAGAGAAGCGTGGAGTTTGTCTGCTCAAACAATAGAGAATATTCCTGCGTGAGAGAAACAGAAAAACAGAGAGCACAGTAGTTAAGACAGTATTTAAACTTCTTTTTAAAATCATGAGACAATTTTACGAACAAATAATTTCTCTTAATGTGAGTGGATGGTTCTTATGCTGTTTACGCAAGTGCATATTTGTTTTAAAACAGCATTTTAGAATGAAAATATTCTTCGTTCAGGCTTCTACTTTAGAAAAAAAATCTCTGTCCACACTGTACAGCCTAAAATGCATGATACTTGACCATCCACACACTCTGGACTGCTGGAATCTATACTTGCAGTGTTCTGGTTTTGTTATCGTCAAATAAGAGGGGCTTGATGAATCAGGGAACAATACGCAACAATCCAGAGGACCAGTCAGGAAGCCACTGTGTGTAGTCATAGATATATAAACTAGATTTGATCAACTAGATAATCCACATTTGTACAGTGCTCCCAGGACAAATGTCATTCAACTGCACTTGTTAAGACTAAAGCCAGTCTGAATATGCTGGACTTTAACAATGTGTACGGGTGTAGTAACGAGCAAACAAAGCACAAAGGCATCACATTTTATAGGTAATATTTATTTATTTATTTATTTATGTTTTTGTATGTTAAGAACTTTTGTGCTAAACAAGTGGTATTGACGATACAGTCACTTACTGCACTGACCATAGAGCAAAGTAGCTCCGACTCACACTAAATTCTAGGCTTTTGCTAGTTTTATTGAATAAAATAAGCAAACAATGTCAATGGAATATGACAACAAGATGCTGCGGTGTTAGAAACTTGAATTCCTGTCGGCACAAAAAAAAAAACCTCTCGATCATAGATATATGTATATGTGTATATATCCCTGGCTCTGGATTGCCAGTTCTCCACTGCACCTTGGTCTCATATTCACTTCAAAATAGCGCTGCCCTGTACTAAAATGGCGGCTCTATTGATGCATTCCTTCCAATAGACAACAATAGCATAGGCGACATCTAATATAAATATCCACACCACTGTTTGCAAACTAATCTCTGTGTCTTCAGCATGTTAAAAAACTTTACTTTAACACCACCTATACGTTTCAAAAACTAAAACACTCTAGTGTTAAAGGTGTCTTAGTTAGCGCCATTTCTACAGCAGTCAACAGAATCATCTTTGTTACTGACTACCTTCGAATGGAACTCAAATTTATAATACAAATAAAATCAGATGAAAGTGTTGCAACAAAACCTTTCAACCATATGATGAAAATGGCAGAAATTGGTGAAAGCCTAAGGTAAATTTTAAGGACAAAGGACTGATGCATAAACAGAACAACCCAGGACTGATCATCTCTCATCCTTCACTGTCATTACTCAGGCCAGGTTATCCTCAATATTGAGCTTAGCAGTGGCCACTGCACCTGGGGTAAAGGAATAAACTGGACGAGGGGAAAAAGAAAGAAGAGGACAGACAGAGGAGAGTAAATAAATCTTGCTCATGTTCCTGGAATGTGCTGGCCCTAAACCAACTGACAGGGCTTCGCTTGTGTTGTTTGCAATGCACAGCTACTTATGTAGTTTTTCAGTGGATGGATTTCTACACTCCTACCACCTCCAACATACAGACACTTGGCATGGGATCTGCCATGCTCCTTCCCAACCTTCCCGTACCCTCTTGCTTCATTTCCCAGGAAGAATTTATCTTTTTATTCTATTCAATTCCACATTCAGCCCCAGCACCAGAGCGTGCTCAGTTGTTCATGCTGTCTCTTCTAGGACGTGTCACCAATGGCAATTTATACTTCTGGATCAAGTGCTCGCAGTAGGTCTGGCGTAGGCTTCACACAGTCAAATAGCCTTCCGGATCCGGATGCGCACTTCTCAAAATTGTGATGATGCAGGTTGCAAGATCTGTGATTGGCTGGCTTGGTAATGGTGATGAGTGTGGGTGGAGCCAAGAGCCATAGGAGACGCTTTTTAATGAGCTCTCCTAACCCCACCCCTAACCCTACCCGTCACAGTGACGTCACTCACTCCACTGAGTGCATTGTGTCTGACATTGCATCGCTGAGTGATGCAATCTCAGCTTGCATCATAAAGGCTGTATCCAAATACTATTGGCTATAAGTGAATTGGGTGAAGTAAATTGTCTGTAGTGTATGTGTGAATGAGAGTTAATGGGTGTTTCCCAGTGATGGGTTGCAGCTGGAAGGGCCTCATATGTTGGATAAGTTGGCGGCTCATTCTGTTATGGCGACTCCTAATGAATAAAAGAACTAAGCCGTGGAGAAAATGAATGAGTGAATGCTAAATTAAATTTAGAGTTTGATTACATGCAGGAAGGTTTAAAAATCAATCAAGTAAAACATAAAACATTCATTTTTCACTAACAAATGGAAAAACAAAATAGAACTGTGGTGAATTTGTTAGCTTAGGTCAGGAATTTTTAACATTTTACCTTTAAAAAGAGTGCAGTGAAAAGCCTTAGAGCATTTCTTTGGTGTGATTTATTTAAAGTGAAAGACGGAAATGTCCACATCTCAACCACTCTCTATTCCTTCCCAAAGGAGATGACTATCCCTTTTCTATTGGGCTTGTGAGTCATAGAAAGCAGCTCTCCATCATTCTTTAAGAATGTTCCAGGTTCAATACAAGATAAGCTCAACTAACAGCATTTGGTGAATGCTGATTCTACCGAAGGATGTTTTGACTGAATTGGCCCACACTTTTCTTACTTTTTCAAAAAAAGAAAAAACATTTTATTAATTTATTATTATTTTTATGAAAATAATAATAATAATAGGTCTACTTAATTTTATTTAATCTACACTAAGGCACAATCCCCCATGCACTTCCCTCTATCCTTTAATTTTGTGCGTTTATGTCAGGAGGTGGGGTGGCACAATTTTCTTGAGGTTGAATGTGCAGGGGTCTGAGAAAGTGCCAGATATCAGAAAAAAAAATAAAAAGAAAATTATTATATTACATTAAATTATCAAATAACATGTTAACACATTACTTAAAGCATCTGCATGGATGTTTGGATGTTGAACTCAAGGTCCATGGGCCAAATCCGGCCACCATACCATTTTATGTGGCCCACAAGAGCATATGATTCACACCAAATGCAAATTTAAGCAATTGTGCAAGTAGATTGCATAAACAGTAAATGCAAACTGCGCAGTGCAAATTATGTGAAATGCGCAACACTATTGGTGTGTACATGCAAATTTAATGCAATCACTTCTTCCATGCAAATTCAAGATATTCAACTACTGTAGATCTGAAAAATTTAGCGTGGGAGTAATCTAGAGCACGTTTGCTGTGAACCCAGAATTATAATATTAAATATAAAGCATACTGACTATAAACTACTTATCCTACAATGTATGTTTGTTTTGTGACCCGCCTTTACTAGACACCAGTATTTTCACAACACCGTTCAACTAAGCAGAATTTGCAAATGTCCCATCTTTCCTAACTCATTAGTAGCTTAGAAATTATTTGTTGTTCTGAAGTTCTACTTTTCTCAAATGTGACAAAGTTTTGGAGAGAGGCAATAACTTAAAGAGCCCATATTATACATTGAAAAGGGTCATATTTTGGTTTTGGGGGTCTCCAACAGCAGGCTGATATGCATGCATGGTCAAAAAACACTTTCATTGTCTTATAATCTGCATTTATTTTTACCTCGTTATCACAGCGACTCCTATATGAATCGTTCAGGGATTCATTTGTTCCAAAACCCCTCCTTCGCGCGATGCTAAACTGCGCTGATTGGACAGATGACCGAGTCTGTTGCGATAGGTCGACAGCGCTCAGCGCGAGAGAATACCCATCACGGCCTATCAACATTGAAGGAGTCATAGCGTGTGCGTGAGCTAATCTGCTAACACTCATTTTTAACGGGAGTCGCCCGTATTTCAGACACCTCACCCCCGAAACTAACCCCCGATCTCCCAGCATTTCACTCTAATTCTTAACCAGAAGTAAAAACAGCGACATACATTCAGTATTAGTGCACACAGCGGCAAAACCGCCGAACGTGTGTAGCAGAGCTCATGGAACACGAGCTCAAACGCATTTTAATCCGTAAACACAGCGGCACGCGTCGTGTTTACAACGTGCTTTTAGACGCGATATGAGAATACAAGTTAACCAGAGACGCTACAAGTGGTTACAAGTTACAAAACACAGTTAAATTCATCATTCACAAGCTAGAGAAAACAATGAGGCGACCGTTTTAATCGCACTTACTCACACTTGCTGGATAGCAGACCAGGGAAATGTCCTGGTGCTCCTGATCCTCCATTGTAAGCACTCCTCGGAGGGGGAACAGCATATGGCTGTGTTTAATGCTGTGGTATTTCTGCAGAAACTACTAACTCTTCAAAGTCTCATCTCTGGGT
>CAIGQQ010024175.1:1083327-1110379 GCA_903798035.1 Danio albolineatus
TATATATATATATATATATATATATATATATATATATATATATATATTTTTTTTTTCATTACAATATATTGAAGTTACAAACAAATACATGTATTAACATAAATGTAAAATGATCTGTTGTTTATTCATTTATTTATTAAACTGGCCCTTTGAGGGGTATGCAGGTAAATCAGTAGCAAACCTTGAGAGCTTGCAAATCTAAATGTGAGAACTTGTGATAATAATATGTGTGTGTGTAAGTTGAAATTTACACTAACAGGTCTAATCTGAATAGCTGAATCTCTCGATTTCAATTTTGAATTGAGAACAAGACATAATCTACTAACTCTCCCAGCCGCAGCCTATCACTGGGAAACACATACACACACACACTTATTCACACACATCCACTAAGGAAAATTTAGCTTACTCAATTCACCTATACCGCATGTCTTTGGACTTGTGGGGGAAAACGGAGCACCCAGAAGAAACCCACCACAACACAGGGAGAACATGCAAACTCCACACAGAAACGGCAACTGATCCAGCAGAGGCTCGAACCAGCAACCTTCTTGCTGTGAGGTGATTGTGTTACCCACTGTGCCACCTTGAGGCCCATTTACAAATGTGTACAGCAAATCTGATTGCAGTTTCATTTTACAGTTCAACTAAAGATTTTTTGCACTCTTTTGCTACACATTTTGCACAATTTCTGTAGCAGAACTCTTTCATGCACTGGTAGAAGCAGAGTTGCGAGGAGCAAGGTGCATGGGAGGAACTTCAAGCGAGAATGACGTCAACTAAAAATTTCTGTCGAACACTACACCTTCCAAAAGGGTATCATTGGTCCCATTTGGAAATGGAGACACAAGCCTGATAAAGGTGACCCGTACCAAACCGTACTGTATAATGAGGCGTAATAGTATGATGGTCCTGACCAAGCCCCTCACTCTAAACTATACCATAAATAGTCTCTAAACCATAATTTGAGATTTTAGGCCTCCAATTTTCTAACCCCAACATAAAAAGTGAATAAACTACATCAACCTCTAACCCTAACCACCTAGTGGCAAATGTCTTTCCTCTGTGCTATTTTTGAGAAAAGCCTGTCAATCCTTAACTTTGATATATTGTCTTTGCCTGTTGTTGTTGATTTTTTTTTTAAAACTCGCATCAACCCTCAACTCTAACCTCAACCGATACCATATTTCCTCCCGCATTATTAAAAGCAACGCATATCAACCCTTAAATATAACCCTGATAATATTAGGGTTCTATTTAATTTTATTTTTACATCCAGAACATTTGAGAATAATCCACATAAACCCTTAACTCTAACCCCAACCAATCAGTTTGTTATCCCTAACTCTAATTTTAATCATTTTACTCTCAGTAAGAACAACTCACATTTACCCTTAACTCTAAACCCAACTGATAGTGTGTAACAGGCCATTTTTATTTTTGGAAATTTGGAATGGTCACTTAGATCATATAAATCTTAAAATTTGAATGTGCCTGTGCCCAAGCCTGCCTATATTTTGGGCCTTCATTCCCCTTATCTAACCCTAACCCTGTTATTCATTAATTCGTTCATTTTCTTTTCGGCTCATTCGCACTTATACACTACGGCCAATTTAGTCTACCCAATTCACCTGTACTGCATGTCTTTGGACTGTGGTGGAAACCGGAGCACCTGGAGGAAACCCACGCAAATGCGGGGGAAACATGCAAACTCCACACAGAAACGCCAACTGACCCAGCCAAGACTCGAACCAGCGACCTTCTTGCTGTGAGGCGACAGCACTACCTACTGCACCACCCCTTCGCCCCATGTTATTCATTTAATTTTTCACACAGTAGAACAGTTTGTCCTGTTTACAATTAACTTTAATTTAATTAGATACTGCAAATGATTTAGAAGCAAAACCTCATTTACCTTTATTATGAATTCATCTTTATTTTATAGCGCTTTTACAACGTAGATTGTGTCAATGCAGCTTAACATATGTTCTAGTAAATTGAAACTGCTTTAGTCCAAAAGTTCAGTTTAGTTCAGTTCTGTGTGTTATACCTTTACATAGACACAATTTCAAACTTATTGGGCTTACAGGTTTTATGAGGTTATGTTCAAGAAGCATGACCTCCAAATTCCTTAACTGCAACATAAGGCCTGTTAAACTACTGACCAACACTAATACATTGTGCAGGTTGTTAAATCATGCTCATTTTTCAAATGCACAATAATCCCTTTTTTACAATTTTAATCATATCCTCCTCTTCACACCAACTGTTGCTAGAGATCTTAGAACTCTCCACAAAATCTTTGAGATATTGATCTGGACTCCCTGGTACCACATACTTTGCTTTTAATGGAGAAAGAGTTGACATGCTCAGCAGCAACAAATCGAGTTTAACGAACACAACGGAGTCCCTGTGTGGGTCCAGATATCATCTGTTCCATGTCTACTGAATATTGGCATTTATTTTATCAGAAGGAACAAACCCTCCAGAGTGTCTGCGAGTGCTATTCTTCACTTTTCAGCCAATCAGACCAAACTTTTACCAGAGGCCTGTCTTATTGAGGAACATGTTATGTTGGAGAAGACGTTTCAATAATGATAACTTAAAGTTGACAAGAGTTTATTTAAGGCATAGTACACTCTAAAAATGGTTTAAAATATTCAAAAGCCATCTGACACTTTTGTTATCTGTGTGATTTGAAACTGTGCATATTCCATATAGGTGCTTTATGGTCGTAAAAAGTAAACAACAAAATGAAAGCACCAAACTCTAAAAAAAAAATGCAGCATAACCCAGCGGCTCCTTGATGTCAAAAAGTCATGTAAAAAATGCAGATTCATTTGATTTCAATTGACTGATGTGATGTCAAAACATATCAAATTGACATCTAAAATTGGCATTAAAAAAGAAATAAAAAATGTATTTCAGAACTGTCAATGTCCTAATACTAGACCTCTTTCATCCTTCACTGCCGTCGCTCCTCTTTTTTCTTTATGCAACTCCTCCATAGGTTTAAAGACTGGTTTGGCTCACAAGTGGTGGTCATTTCCATTTGGGTCACCAGACTTGCTCCACTCCCAAAGCTCTTGGCATGTTTCACTAGTTGCATCACACCTCACAGGTTGGGGTACTTTTATAACGGCTCTTAACCCACCTTTGTTGGTCAGTAATTCTCCCCTATCACTAGGCCCAACAGTAAATTCTCTGATGCCTTGCTTCTACTTCTCCCTATCACTGCAGCAGGTCCTGGCATCCAGTGAATGGCGCCATCCTCTCTGTTCCCTTGTGGATGGCAGCTAACCCTTCACAACTCAGCGAACAGCGGTGAGTTGATCCATCCCTCCTGGCAAGTTGCTCCAGCACAACGCCAACTAGTGGAGTGCCACTAGAGGCATTCCCTGCCGGCATGTCCTCATGGGAACTGCAACTCACCACTTCTTTGACCATGTGTTATTCGTTCTTCACAGGTTTCAGGACCAATTTAATGAAGTTATTTAATGTCAAGGAAAAAGGAAGGTTAGAACCAGTGAATGAAGAATGTGTACTATTCAGGTGAAACACTTAGTCATGTTTATTACTACTGATAAGGGCATGGTAAGTTAGGATACAATCAGGGCAGAGTACAGTCAGATGGGGCCTAGAGAAGAAACCTGTCCATGAACCAGTACAACGGTAACTGCACTTTTAAGGCCTGTTTATGCCACACTAATTTTAAAGAAAACTATGATGTTAACTATCAGGAACACGATCATCAAAGATTGTGGGTTGGCTGAATGAGTCTGTCCTGATTATAAATAATTCCATGAGTAAAAAGTACAGAAGATAAAGATTAAAGTAGCAAATATGATTAATGGTTTAAGTTATTATTCAAAACAACACTTACTATTTAAAGATTGATTATATTAAAAAATAATAATAATAAATATATATATATATATATATAAACGCTAGAAGAGTGCTATGAATTTTTAAAAAGCTGAAAAATAAGCAATTTTAACTAGGGACATAAAACGTGCGCTGTTTCTGCACGCTATTGACATACACCCTCACGCAATTTCTGGTTTGGATTTATAGCAAACAGGGAAACACCAAAGACACTTTAATCTTATGTTATTGTTACAGTCACCAATCTAGCCACTGCGGATCATGGGAAAACTACAAATCTGCCACCAAATGGACTGCAAATCCTGTCATACACATCACACTCATCTGTTCTGGTTTTCCCTGATGACACACACAGACACACAGCTTAAGCTCATCATTGGTCCATTACCTGGACTATAAAAACACCCCTCATTTCCACACACATTGCTGAGTCTTGTTTTACCCCACGTAGCATTAAAAAGCGATTTCCTTGTTTGTCTTCCTGTGTTTGGACCCTTTGCTTAATTTATTGTTTCTATTGTTTTGCAGCCCAGTCTGAACATTGGCCTGTATTTTGACCATGCATTTTGGATTACCCTTATGCTACTGTTTGTTGCTGTCTTTGACCATTGCCTGCATGACTACTCTTTAATAAAATGCTTATGGGCTCCCAACTCCGCTGCCATTGTCTAACATTACAGTTATACTGCAACGATCAGTATTATAATAGAAATCCACTGATTTCACAGCATGTTGCGCTCATCTCTCAGCAGTTGCTTCAGCGGTCTTGTTTCACTTCAAAAACTTTCCACCTTAATCTGCTTCAAACTATCACGGTAGGAAGTGGTGAAAACTTTAGCTCATTTACAAACACGATTTCTACAGGAGTCCCATAGAATGTAAAATTAAACCTTTGTTTGTTGTGAATATGTGTCCTCTAGTGGCAAAAAAATGACATGTTTTGCCACTGCAACAAGAGAATTCAGTGTCTGACTCCAATGAAATATCCAATGCAGAATACCTACAATGGCCCATCCGACAAGTTCTTTGTTAAGTGCCTATATTTTAATACCTTTTTATAAGACCAATTGCTTTTTAAACTGATTAATAAACAAAGAGACAAGTGTACAAAACACAGGGGGTGAAAGAGTGAAGATCAGTAAGAGGGTGTTAATTCTCACAGGCCTGAACCCAAAGAGAGATAATGAGCAGGTACCCTGATGAGTCTCCCCGCACTTCATCCCTTCGCTTCCTCTTCTGTTAATTTAATAAAAACCACTCCAGGACACACTGATTGCTGCTGATTACAATTGCATGTCGCTTTGATAATAAGTGGGCCCTCCTTCAGCCCAGATTAGCAAAACCAACAGACGCCAACAGCGGCATCAAGAGAAAAGTCAAAGCAGAAATGCAGCCCCCGTGATGTGTTGTGGACCTCGAGGATCAATGGGAGATCAAACCAGCATTCACCCAAACACAAAAAGGAGAAATAATCAGAGGGTCCTTTTTGATTGCATGCCGTATTTTCGGCCACTCCATAATGGATCCAGCTTCAACGCAATTCCCATCAACAACAGAGGCATATCTGTAAATCCCTGCGGTTGAGAAAGAGTGTGTGAGGACACTGGCTGAAGATCAGCACTTTATTCTGCTGAGCTGAGGACTGAATCACAGTCGACTGAGGGATTTACTTCTATTCCCTGCAAGATGATGTGTGTGTGTGTGTACCTGCAATAGTGTTTTAGCACATAATTCTGCCCAAAGTCCTGCAGTTTTGAGATCTAGATCTGCTCCACTGAGAGGGTCATAAGAAACCATTAACTCCGTAATGCAGGCCTGCACTTCTTAATATCGTGCTTGACCCTTTTTTGCTCCTCTTTGCATTTTCATGAACCTAAATAGTGGCTTTTGTGTGGGGGAGCCAGCAGGAACGTTTGATTTAAAGAAAGTTGCTTGTTGGCTTCTTTAATTTGCTGACCTTAGACGGTTTTGTAAGTATAAATACTCTTGACTTTGGCTTTGCTACTTATTGACCTGCATTGTTGGATCATGCAAGCCCTTTGCTGTTCTTTGAGATGGCAAAAGCTGATGATATCAGCACAATGGCTAAATGATGGTTACTTCAGTACATCGACCCAAGAATCCCCCTTAGGGGACTACAGGGTAATAAATTCCTATAGACTCCCACTATAATGTTGTGCTAATTATGGTCTTACACTATGAACAACCAATAATTTTTATGATCATTCATTTTTTTATGAACCTGCAGGCTTTATCTGTACAATACAACTATAAAATTAAATAAAAAAATAAAAAGCTTTATATAAAAGCAATGCAATTATCATACTAACAAATAAGATTTTTATGTTTTAGTTCAATAATACAGCAAGTCTTAGAGGAAGGATTTTATTTTCTTTATTTATCAAATGTTTTACATTTAGGATGGTCTTCTTAGCATTTATGTCTAGAGTAACAAAAATTGACAGAGATGCAAATGAGAATGCCTCTCACTATCTGCCTCAGTAGACCACGGAGAAGTGATATCGTCGTTCACTTCCTAACAAAAACACAAGTTTGTTCCTTCTGGAATAGTTAAATAAACACTTTTTTTAAGATAAAACTTTTTCTTTGAGTCTTCAGATTAATTTCTGATAAACAGTTCAAAAACTGCCAGGTGCATGCATGCTGATTAGATATACAGTCCAATGTGCCAAAATATGTCAGTATGGCCACTGTTTTCAAATACAGCTTAACACTCATTGGATTAGTGCCTCAGCCAACAACCACAGAGATTTGTTCTTAATTCTAAAATTAACTGTCACATCGTGTATATCATCTTCCAAATGGCAGATTTTGAGAAAACAGTGGAATACTAAATTACTTGTTTATCAAAATCAGTGTTGTCTGGCCAAAGGAAAAAAAAGGTTCTTTTTAAATATATATTATTGTTATGTAGAGGCAGATTTTCTAAGTGCTCCTATTTTTTCGGTTTCCAATTTAGTTTTGCTAGTCTTACAAATAATAATAATATTAATTCCTTACATTTATATAGCGCTTTTCTGGGCCCTCAAATCGCTTTACACACAATGGGGGGATCTCCTCATCCACCACCAGTGTGCAGCATCCACCTGGATGACGCGACAGCAGCCATTTTGCGCCAGACCGCACACCACACACCAGCTGATTGGTGGAGAGGAGTAATGAAGTCTATTATGATATGGGGATGGTTAGGAGGCCATGATGGACAAAGGCCAATGTGTAAATTTGGCCAGAATGCCGGGGTTAAACCCCTACTCTTTTACGAAGAACACCCTGGGATTTTTTAATGACCACAGAGAGTCAGGTTTAACGTCTCATCCGAAAGACGACGCTCACTGAGCAGTATAGACTCCCCGTCACTATACTGGGGCATTAAGACCCAAACAGACCGCAGGTTGGGCGCCCCCTCCTGGCCTCACTAACACCACTTCCGGCAGCAACCTTGCTTTCCCATGTGGTCACCCATCCAGGTACTGACCAGGCGCAGCCCTGCATAGCTTCAGTGGGCGACAATGTGAGAGTTGCAGAGAGCTAGTTTAACACTTTGGTTTTTTGGAATCAATGATCACTTAAATTAACAATTAATTGTTGATTAATCGTTAATCACCACTTTATCATAAACACAATAAAGCTTTGAATGATTTGATGTACTCAACTAACAATTCACCAACAATTTAAGTCAAGTCAATTAACAATTCATGTCTTTTCCATTTTGAGAATTACAATTATTAATAGCCCAATCCTTATAAACAATCTGTTTATAAAATACATAATTTATGAATCTAGGCTACTGAACACAATACAATGCATTATGATCAAGTAAGTAATAGAACATTATATGTAAAAAATAAAAACAATTAAACAGTAGTCTACAGGGTAAATAAAGGTACCTCGCAAGAGCTAAACACCACTGCGGTCATTGCATGCACATCTGATTAAAGATTCTGTAAAGAAGCGACCTATCCTGTATATTACATACAAACCAATCTCAATAAAAAATAATACTTGCTGTCAGCGAGACTACATTATTTCAGGGCATTTGTTACAATATTCTTGGGATCTGTTGTCAAGCTTATGTTTCTTTTTAATATTAGGATAATTCCTTTGAAATCTGTAAACTTCTACTGTCCCTCATCACTGGTAAAATAAACAGCTTTTGTATTTAATGTATTTTAAATGTCTTTTTTTTCAGTTGGATTCAGGCAAACTAAACTGTGGCCAGTTTGCTTATTAATCACTAAAAACTACAAATGAGATGGAGAAAATTAAAGCATGTCAGCAATGAGGAAAAATCAGATGCTCAAGACATACACTTTAAAATAATGACTGTTTTATATTCATATTTTACATTTTTGATTTCTTTTAATATTCAAGAGTGGCGCGGTGGCTCAGTGGTTAGCACTGTTGCCTCACAGCAAGAAGTGGACTGTCAAGCAATGTCAAAGTTACTTTAGCATGCTGGGGCAACAACAGGAGTCACAGCCATAGTACACTGATAAGCTGAATTCATGTTCAGTAAAATCTGTCGATAATGACATTGAGATATTCATTCTGTGATAATGACAGCTGTTTGCGTCGCTTCTCAATGAAATACGGCTTCAGTAAAATCTGCATGTGAACAACATATAACATGTTTTTACTCCAAACTCACATCATACGTATACGCATAGAATTAATTATTTCATTTAATAGATGCATTCATTTGTTGTACACTGTGTTCTTTAGAATTCTGTAGACCTTTCATGAATAAACAGCTACTCTATATACGTAATATTTTTTTCAGCATAAGAGTGGCATGTACTGTAGGTTTTATTCAACTATTTTTCAGCCTAAATTTCAATTTAGTTTGCCTTTTCTGTGATTTAATTACACATTTACAAGAATAAATATTGTGCAATGAGTGTATATAACTGTAGCAGTAATACTATACATACTTTCCCCATGTAACAAAGAATACAAATGTATTTATTGCATAGACTGTCGATTCACTACATGAAGTGGAAATACTGTCCAGCTTTAATTCATGTTGTGTTCCTCTTCTGAATGCAAACACCTTCTCAAGACAATGAGCATGACATCTGCTTATGAATATGCAAAGGGCTTTTGAAGATGAAGGCAACAACAACAACAACAACAAAAACTCCTGTTAAACTTTATGATTTGCATTCTAAAAGAAGCCTAAAGTCTTTAAATAATGATCACTCTAAGAGATTTGAAACTTTTTGGAAAAAGTTTTCCCATGTGTGGAAAAAGTAGGATACTCATTCTTCTAAAAAGATTTTTCATGCATTATTTGCCGCTTGTTTTGTTTTACTTGAAGTAATATGACAAAAAATGGCAGGTTCAGCACATACCAATTTCTTGTGACTTTTTATTTTGGTTTCATTCACCCCCAAACACTTAATAATTGATACCTCTCTGTTTTTATGTTTATCAAAGTTTCCTCCAAATGTTTTAGATTGGTTCACTTGCTTGGAAACTTACGTTGTTCATCCATGAAAAAAATGCTTTGAGTCTGTACCTGTAAAAGCCAGCAGGTGCGGTTGGGATAAGAAAGCTTTTTTCCAGATCTCGGAGGACATCGTTGAGCATGCGGACATGGGCAGGATCTCTCTCTTTGGGGTCATTGGCAGGACGCATGACCTCAGACTGGAAGAAGGTTGAGTTTTCCCTCAAAGATGCGGCTGTGTTTAGCAGGTCCGATCGGCTCAGTGTTTCATCTAAAACAATTTAAGACACAAAATGAATTTACGAATTTCTGCAGTTGTCATATTTTTGCGGAATAAACTGAAGCATAAAAAAAACAACCTTGAGGTCAATTTTTATTTTATTTAGATATTTTTTGTGGAATAAAATTGGTGATCAGCTCTTCTCCAGCCTTTTGCACAGTTCACTGATTGTATTGACATCACTAGTCACTCACATAAAATACTATCACAGACATCACTAGTCTAGAAAACACACATTGGGAGTGAACAGGATGTTTGAATGTGAGCAAAGTTTGCATATGAGCACATATAACATAATGAACATAAAATATGTGAACATGTTATTTAATTATGATTAGCATTCTTTTTTAATATACCATTTCATTTTGGGGCGGCGCAGTGGGTAGTCATGTCGCCTCATAGCAAGAAGCTTGCTGGTTCGAGCCTCGGCTGGGTCAGTTAGCATTTCTGTGTGGAGTTTGCATGCTCTCCCTGTGTTCCTATGGGTTTCCTCCTGGTGCTCCAGTTTCCCCCAGAAGTCCAAAGACATGCGCTATAAGTGAATTGGGTAAGCTAAACTGTCAGCAGTGTATGTGTGTCTGTGTGAATGAGAGTGTATGGATGTTTCCCAGTGATGGGTTGCAGCTGGAAGGGCATCAGCTGCGTAAAACATATGCTGGATGAGTTGGCGGTTGATTCCGCTGTGGCGGCCTCTGATTAATAAAGGGACTAAGCCGCAAAGAAAGTAAACAAATTAATGAATGAATATTTCAATTTTGAGTGGCTTCATGGCAAGAAGGTCGCTGGTTTGAGCCCCAGCTGGGTCAGGTGGCATTTCTCTGTGGAGTTTGCATGTTTTCCCCATGTTCTTATGTTCCTCCAGGTGCTACAGGTATATTTGGGTAAACAAAATTGGCCGAAGTGTACTGTATGTGTGCATGTGTGAATGTGAAAGTGTATGGATGTTTCCTAGTTCTGGGTTGCTGCTGGAAGGGCATCCACTGCGTAAAAACATATGCCGTGATAGTTGACGGTTTATTCTACTATGGTGACCCTTGATAAACAAGGGACTAAGCCGAAGGAAAATTATTGAATGAATTGAATTTTTATACTGTGCTTCAGAATATATTCAACTCATTAAATATACTCATAAAACTTTGACTCCTATTAGGATTACATCACATAGCAGTGACATCGAAATGTAGGAAATTGTAGGTTGTTTTGGAATTTTGATCTCTACTGTATACAGTAGTAGTCAGTATAACATTTTAACATCTCTATTTAGGGTTAAACTGATCTCGGTTTTAGCACTTAAAACATGTTTAAAAACTCTGGCATGCTTCTGCTCCATCTTTCAACTTGCTTACTGGAGCATGCTATCATCTATCATGTGTTTAGCTGGAGCTGTTAAGAACTGTACAACCTCTCAAAGATAATGCCAGGGCCGTGACGGGTGGGCGTACATTTTAACACACTAGTTCACCGTGTCACCAATTTGAAGATTGTTTCACACATATCACACAGAAGAGGTGCTCGCTAGTCAGATATTTTTTTCTTTACAAAACGGTGAAGCACTACAATTCTGTAAACAGTTCACTTCTGACTTCTGAGGTAGAGATTCATGCTAGCATACTTATCAGCATACTTAAGAAACATTTAATTTTGATTTGACAGCTTAATTGTGCTTTGACAATGCATCTATCAATCTTTTTTCTTTTTTTTTCTGCGTCTTCTTAACCAGCTTTTGTATCCTGTAATTTTGTATTTTAGTGCTGTTAGCATGCTGCTAAGCTATATTTTGGAAAATAGTAGATTTGAATATAAGATAACGCTCAGTAATGAAGCAATCTCTTGGGATAATTCACCTAAAACTAAAAATCTGGTTATCTACACTTGTTAAAAATCTGTTTGACTTTCTGTTTTTCGGTTGAACCCAAAATAAGATATTTTGGAGATAGCTGAAAATCTTTAACCATTGACTTCTATAGTATTTATTTATCTTAAAGGTGTTGTTTGTAAGCTTTTGACTCTTCTAAAGCATAAACATACCACAATAGGTTTGCAGATATTTAGGAAACATGCAAAGTGAACATTCTTGTTTATCTGAAAAACAATGTTGAAAATTCAGATATTCTGCTTTTTTTTTAATGCGTCCACTGCCACTTCAGCCATTTATATTTCAGCACTACGGGTTGCCTTGTTGAAAAAACAAATATTTCATTGATTCAGTCAGTCAGGAAGGCTCTCAAAGCATGCGTCTGTGACTAAAATGCAACCTCCGGTGGACATTAGCAGACTCCGAAATGAGATGCAGATTCAGAGTGCCACATAAGGTGGTTATTAATTAGCAAATAACATAAACATTATGAACATAAACATTAGGTGAGCAGGTTACATTGTAATTCCGTGTCTAGCCACACTCTATGTGACGTGATTTGCAATGATAATAAATTTGGCTGTTTGCACCAGACCCAACATTACAGAAATTTAAATACAGCCATTCAGAAGCACATAATAGTGCACTTACTGCACTCCAATAAAATGGTAAGGTTAATACATACTGTATTAAAACACATTAAACGGTAACACTTTATTTCGATGGTCCATTTGAGTATTAGTAGACTGTCTACTTACTATCTGTTGATACTGACATTCAACAGACATTTAACTGACCATAAAAAACTTTGCAAGTACATGTCAACTTACACTAACCCTACACCTAACCCCAACCCCAACCCCAACCTAACAGTCTCCTTATAATCTAAAGAAAATTAGTTGCAATGTAACTTAAATTCAACAAACGGACCATCAAAAATAAAGTGTGACCTATTAAACCTCTTTAACATTAAAAAATGTACATGCTGAATCACTGATATTTGTTCGCTTGCACTTAGTCACAGTTCTATTCAATTTTCTAGTTCAA
Organism: Danio albolineatus; assembly: GCA_903798035.1. Taxonomy (NCBI): domain Eukaryota; kingdom Metazoa; phylum Chordata; class Actinopteri; order Cypriniformes; family Danionidae; genus Danio; species Danio albolineatus. Next base: position 1,095,862 of record CAIGQQ010024175.1, read on the forward strand.
TTTCAAACAGTTTATTTTATTTTCAAGATCTGAGGTGAACTATCTGCTGCTGCTTTCAGTAAAATGACATTTAAACTCACAATATTGACACTGATCAAAGCACATGAGGTGTACCTGAGGTAATTATTGTCATAATTTCTGTTGTTCAGCTGCAAAAAATAGAAACTGCTTCTAAAACTTAAATTTCAGGTATTTGTTAGAAACAAAAAATCCTTTTAATATGATAATAGTCTTTTTTTCAAATTTAGAAATCAGCCTTTAGGCTCGATATTCAGGCACACTCATGTTGATCCTCAATCTGGCAACTTGCGATTGCGTGTTTTGATCCAGTAAAACAATACCTAGTTCAACCACTGGATGTCAAACTTATACTGCACCTTTAAATGGTTACATGCTTTCAGCTTTCTTAATATCTCCTAAATACCTCCTAAAGGTTTGAAACCACTTGGGAAAAAAAAAAAAAAAAAAGTAAACCTTCATTTCTGAGTGAACTACGCTTTTAAATCAAATTCTAAAAAGTCAAATTCCAGTGTTTCAACAAATGACTCAACTATGCTGATTTTCCATTGCAATTTCCACCTAGTATTTCAGTCAGCACATATCCAAACTTTGCTTGCAGCACCCATAAATGCAAAACACCCCATTGGAGGAGATGTGCTTATTTTGATTCTTTGGAGGATATGCAAAACTTTAAGTAAACACAGCGAGAGAGAAAGAGAAATAGAGAGAGAGCAAAAACTTTTCTACAAACTTCAGCACACACTGTCTCTTTCTTTCTATCTTTTTTCAGCAAAATGAAAACAATCCCTGCAGTAGAAATGCTGTATCTCATCACTCACTGTAAGAGACAGCCAAAGAACCCACTGAAACTGTCATGAACCCAACAGAGGTTTACACTTTCAGAAATTAGAAAAAAAGGCTTATTAAATTCATAGCACTGCAATTTTGTCTGTCAGTCTGTCTGTCCATCTATCTATCTGTGATCTGTTTTGAAAGAGGCTGACAAACAGATAGACAAAACAAAAATGTATCTGAATTAAGGGGTTTCAATATTCTTTATATTAGCAATGCGGTTTGAAAAAAAATGCACCTGTCTGAGTTTGGGTGGCTATGGCAACAGGTCTTATCTATCAGTGAAAACACAGCCTTTTCTTCATCCTCAGCCAATATTTCCAATGATATGCTGTACTCATTTGTAACAATTGGTTCAGCAGTTTGAGCTTGAACTCCCCAAATATGAGGTCAAAGAGATGACAAAGAAATTTAGATATTTTGGGCGTTTTCTTGCAGAGCTCTTTAATAGATAGACGTTTCAAAAGAACAGCATTTATTTGAAACAAATCTTTTGTGGCATTATGAATATCTTTAATGTCACATTTGATCAATCATGTCCAGGTGTTCTTGAGTGAGTCAGTGCCCTTGAACTATCACAGAGTTAAACCCCAAGTTACCCCCTGACAAAGAACAACCACATCATAGATTTTATAATTACAATTACATTTGAATGAATAATTAAAAGGTGACATGGTGGCGCAGTGTGTAGCACAATCACCTCACAGCAAGAAGATCACTGGTTCGAGCCTCAACTGGGTCAGCTGGCATTTCTGTATGGAGTTTGTTATGTTTTCCCTGTGTTCACGTGGGTTTGCTCCGGGTGCTATGGTTTCCCCCACAAGTCCAAAGACATGCGCTATAATTGAATTGAATAAACTAAATTGTCCACAGTGTACAGTATGTGTGTGAATGAGTGTTTCAAGTGTTCACACTTAGCTGATGAGTGATAATAACGCTAGCTTGGCATGCTGTCCTGGGAGAGACCCTTGAGCTCATAAGATCCTCGAGCCCGGGGCTCCCTCCCGTTAGTAGGGCGATAGGGGAGTTTGAGCTCAGGTAGATCTCGAGAACCCACCACCCTCCTGCTGCTTATAAACTGCTATAAAGGTGGAATTTGGGTATGGTGCAGATTTGTTTTAGTCAATTTACTTATGTCTCATGTTTTGGACTGTGGGAGGAAACCGGAGGAGCCAGGGGAAAAACCCACGCAAGCACTGGGAGAACATGAACTCCGCACAGAAATGTCAACTGGCTGGGTGGAGGCCCGATCCAGATGCATTCTGGCAGTGAGGCAAGAGTGCTAGCCACTGGGCTGCCGTGCTGCCCTATAGAGGAAATGGAGAGATAGATGGTGGAAGGGGGGATTCTTCAAGATGAAGATGACTAAGGTAAGATGCTTTGGTTATTTATACTAAGTTGGAAATCATCTGATTGGTGGATCGTGCATTAGTGTGATCCTCTCGAAATTAGTTTATAAATAAACTTCACGTATGGATGTTTCCCAGTACTGGATTGGTCAGTCATCTATTGTGTAAAACATATGCTGGATAAGTTAGTGGTTCATTCCGCTGTGGCGACCCCGGATAAATAAAGAGACTTAGCCAAAAAGAAAATGAATGAATGATTAAATCTATGAATTAAATAATGAGGCCTTTATGTTAAATTGTACAGTTGTCTCCTTACTCAAAACCAATGTGCAGTGTTCACTTGAACCGGCACACTCACCACTTTCCAATTATCCAATAGGACAGTGGTTCTCAAACTGTGGTACACGTACCACTAGTGGTACACAAGCTTCCCTCTAGTGGTACGCGGAGGAATTTCTGAATTATTAAAGTAAAAAAAATGAACACACTTTTAACCTAACGCATGTACAATAACACTGATGTGATCAGTAAATTGATTTTAATCTGTCTCGTTTTTGAACTGTGATGTGCTGTAGCTGCTTCATTAGACGTACTATGCTACTGTACTTCAATACCGGTTATTACAGTGGTACTTGGAGAGACATTTTTTTCTGAGGTGGTACTTGGTGAAAAAAGCTTGAGAACCACTGCAGCAGGAAGTTTAGAAAAAGATAAGCCTCGATGATACCTTTCACACACTGATCACAGTTTTTTTGAGAGGCACCTTTTAAAAATGGTTTTCTATTGGCAGTGAGTGTTATGCACCTCACATTCTAACTGCCTGCAGCACCTTGTGTTTTTGACACTGCTCTCTTTGCGCCTGCAGTTGGAAAAAATCAACTTTATGCACAAAAAGGTCCTGACTTAATGCCCTCTAGCCTCGAGGCTGTTGATCGAGTGGTTGCCTAGCAACATAAAAAGCGAAGCACACAGTCATCAATAGGGCAGTGTGATACTTATTGGGTTTTCAGAATTGTAAAGCATGTTATTTGTGATCGGCCCCTAATAGAGCCAATTTAATGGGTGAGGATTATTATTTATAAGGACAGGACATCATGGTTATACCCCTACTTTTTTGACAGAAAAAAAAGGGTTTCGAAAAAAGGTACATTTTCAAAGAGGCCATTTTATTCAATGTCTACTTGTAGGAGGCTGGACAATTAACACCGTTTTTCCTGACAGGTGTGATATGATGTGTGATGTGTGTCCAATGGCAGAAACCTTTTAGTCTCAAGCCTGATGTATTTGAATCAAATGGCAGTGGATGAGGATGCCCTGCACAGAAATGTGATTTTTAATGAAAAACAGAATCAGAAACTTGACTTGCCGTTTTAGTTTTAAAACATCGTTTTAAAAGGAAAATGATCCACGTCCACGCTGGTGCTTCACCTAGCGTTTCTGAACAGCTCTACATCCACACTACACCATTGAAAACGCACATCACATGACCACACACACACACACTGGCATGCGCTGCAATGTATGCACACATCTGAGCTCCAGGCAGTCAGTGGGTGCTTTAAGCACCTCTCCAGATGAGTGCAGCGCAGGTCGGACAGTTCACAGAGGACCTTCTGCTGGATTTCATCTTACTATAGTTGCTAAACGTGATATTTAATTCATCTTGTCTCTATCTAACGACTCTTTGGTCTTTTGAATCTATTTCTTGTTCTCAGGTAATGTGTTTTGCAGAGCGCAAAGATAAGTTAATATATTAATTTATGTAACCTCTGATTATGTACACTGATTCTGCTTATTTGACTGATTGCTTGTCTATATTGTATAAACTAATTTTACATAATACTTTTATGATGGCCATTGTTGATTATTAAAACTGATAGTCAACAAAAGAGACAGGGTATGCTTTGTATTTTTCGAAGAAAATTAAAGGTTATGTTATTGGCTCCTTTTGTTATAAATAAGCATACAGTAAAGATGACGGTCTTGTAAATATGCAGCTACACAATGCCTTAGCAATTTTAGTGTTTGTTAAGTCAATATCAAAATAAAGGCAGTTTCTTATATCATGTTTTCATTTTATTGTTAAGTGAAACAACGTAGACAGGGGGATGTGAATGACATTTTAAAGTACGCTGTTCCCTTTGAAGATACCCTATGCATCCCTGGGAGTTTTTTTTTTTCATATCAAACTTGCAAAGTCTGAACTTAAGTAAAGGCTGCAAGACTGAACTTTGTGCACTAGCATAATATTGAGAAAAAGCCCCAATTCATACTAACATGGAGCAGCAGCGTTTTAAAATGAAAATGGCCTCTTCAGCGTTTTCAAATTGCTCCATTTTCAGGACTCGAACAATCTGGGGTAATGTGGACGGAAGGCGTAACAGTAGCAAACCCTATGCTTTTTTAAACTAAAACGTTTTAGTGTAAACGGGTCTTTAATGCCTTATTCGGCAGGCAATGCATCTTAAGCCCCGGTCAGATCACACAATTTTTATTTCGGTTACGAAAGTCACTATGTCAGATTATGCGATTTTTTACTGATAAAATCTTGACTCGTCGTAGGTTACAGATGTGCCAGACTACACGATCCTCTACGATCAGTCATCCCGTGACATCTACGATGAACATTATTACCCAAAGCAGTGTTGCTATCATAACATTTCTTATCGCTATTTCAAATTTTTTAATCTTATTTCAATCTCAATAAACACTGATGCTGGCTGACAACTAATAACTACATTAAAGGCATTCATTACGACATTCACAGGATCAAACTTTTATGTTTCCTTTTTAATATCAATATATTTGTTTGAAATCTAAATGTATATTTTCCTGCCAATGTTGCTATTAAACACTTTCTTGCCTGAACATGAAGTGAAAGCACATCCATTAGAAGCTGTGAAGCAGTGAAGCATTAATTAAATCCTTATTTTCCAATTTAATTGGAACAAAGCATCATGGGCACAAAAATATAATTCCTATATGTTTCTTGGAAAAAAATATCGTTTTGAAACGAATTTCGTTAGCTATAATTTGTATCTTAATTGTTATGTATTTTTCGTTGGTCAGTTAACAACTAGACAAAGAAAGAATAACGAATAACCTTCAAGATGCGCTTCAAAACAAGCCAGCTATAGCGCCTGTTTTTATAAACTGTTTTTACTGTTATTACACATTTGACTAAGCAGGACAGGCTTTTACAATGTATTTAACAAAAAAGAGCACGAGAGGGCGCAAATTAATGCCGCTTATTTATTTATTTTTAAAAATAATTTAGATTGATTATTAAACAGTATATACTACCACACATTGACAAAGCAAGAAAGAATGAAAATAAATGTGTGCATTTTTGTGTTTTAAGGTGTGCATGTACTTGCATGGTGGGATTAATAATTTTATATTGTTAATATTAAATAAAAAAATGCAACTATATATAATATTAAATTATATTTAATAATTTAAATTGTTAAAATAAAATGACATGCTTTTTTTTGTCGGTCTCACTCGGGGTATAGAGTAAATGTAGCATTTAACAGCAAACAACCGGGGTTTTTTTTAGATTGAAATAAGAAAGGGATGATGGGGCGGGGTGATGCTGGATATGTGCGTACCTTTGAATAAAATCCTGCAGGTGCCCCGAGAACTCATTGTGAGAATGGAGTTGTTGGCATATTTGTGCCAGTCTGTCAGATAAAATTGCTTAAAACACCTTAATATTTTAGAGAAGGTGGTTAAAGATGGCATAGCCAAAGACTGGTCATATCCACCCACTCATAAGTAAATATGCAGCCTTTTTTTTGAGTACCTGACCCTCGCATTAATGGCTGCACAGAAGGTCTAAATGATGTGCTCCTATGGGCCGCGTCACACAAGTGACGGAACTCGTAAAGGACGAGAAAAAAAAAAATGAACACGCTAGACTTTCTGCGACGGCGTCGTGAGGCGTCACAGGCATGGAATCGGTTGTTGTGAACTATGCCACATTACACGAGAAGACAGGATTGAATCTTGTGTCACGACGCCAATTTGTCGCTTAAGATTCTCTACGACATCCTACGTCAAGAAAATCGTGGCAAAATCGTGTGATCTGACCGGGGCTTTAGGCATCATTTCCACTAGTGTGTTTTGAAATGCAGATTTTGAAAATGGAGGCATGGCTAAAGTCGCTCCCTCATTTGAACTACTGCATATTGTTTCCTGATTCATCAAGCCGTTTTCATATTAATATAACATCTACTAGACTGCAAGCACGGATGCGTCAGGATATGTGCATCCCCAGCAAGCGTCAATGGTCATGTATCATGTGTTTTAGGCAGTATAGTTTAGACTCCACTTCCAGGAGCAAACCAACGTTGCTTTCCCAGAAGGAAATCCATCTAGATACAGGGTGATTTGACTGTGACTGGGGGAGACTTAATTTCTTCAAATTCCACATTACAAAAAAAAATTAATAAATAAAACAATGCATTAGGATATGTCTGTCAGAAAACAGCTGGTAGTGCCAACCATCAGAACATGAAATTCTGCGATCAAAAACAACTGGGATGTTTTCCATTCCAAACAGTAAAAAAAATAAAAAAATAAAAATAAATCACTTCAAGAAGCATCTGTGTACAATATGGAAGTTTCTCAGCCATGCGATGCCTCAGTCTTCCGGCCCTGCTGCAGCAGAGACAGTACAATAAAAAAATAAAATAAATTGGACACAAGTGTTTGGTGCGTGTCTGATGAAATATCAATACTGCACAGCATTAAGGGCTTTGCAGTCTGTCTTCATGTGTCGGATTATTTAGCAATTACATTTCTCACCTGTCCTTTTCTGTGTGTTCATGAATATTTAAACACAAAGGCGCATTGCTTCAGCAAAGAACGAGAACAGATTGAGAGGGGGAGCCTGGAATGTATTTCTGGAGAGGTAAAAAAAGGCCATTCCTGCGAGTCACCATCTAATAATTTAATGTTATTTGAATTTCTGAAATCCAATTCTGCAAGTCTTTGAAAATGTAGAGAGCATTTGAAAATGAAAACCTGTCAAAAGCTCATTACTACCTCTGGGTTTCTTTTACCCTGATGAAGTAGAAAGCATAAAGGCTTTTCCTCTCAGAAGAATGTTCTCAAATTTAGTTCCTCGCCTAGGGTAAAAGCTCTTTGTGAAAAGTGCCAGACTGATGGCCAATCAGGTCTGAATCTCATAATCCTATTTGATCTGAGCACCGGTTGAGCTGAGATTTGGCTCACACCAATTTCAATTTTACAATTCAGAAATCAAGGTTAATCTTTCAGCATCCCTGTAAAAGTGATGTTAAGATCAATATGTCCAATCAAACATGTTATTTATTAAATCTATTAGATTAACCTTCATGGAAGGAGTGGAAGCTGACACAAAGCTGGCCCAACCTGAGTTACAGTGTCTTCAGACAAACATCCAGACATGTTCTACTGACATACTTTATATTTGTATGTAAATAGTAAACAGTTTCTCAAAGGCACACTCTTACCTTTGAGTTTGTTCTGAACATCAAGAGCTACATCCAAAGGGCAAAATGGAAGAACGGGATCTGTAGCGAGTCGTAGGATGATCTCGGTTGTTATCTATATCAACAGAAGACAAAACAAAATCAACAAAGTCATTGGTTCCTTGTTCACTGAATAACAGAAACAAATGCAAATGTTCAGTACACACTAAAACAAGGATACCATGTTGAAACACGCATTCCTTTTCTTTAACATGACACTACAACCAAAGTGACACTTAAACTAACACTTAAATGCGCATCGATGGATTTGCTCTTGAGTGTTTGGACTCTGGCGCCACGGTGGCGTAGTGAGTAGCATGTTCGCCTCACAGCAAGAAGGTTGCTGGTTCGAGCCTCGGCTGGGTCAGTTGGCATTTCTGTGTGGAGTTTGCATGTTCTCCCCGTGGTTGCGTGGATTTCCTCCGGTTTCTCCCACAAGTCCAATGACATGGGGTACAGGTGAATTGGGTAAGCTGAATTGTCCGTGGTGTAAGTATGTATATGTGTGTGTATAGATGTTTCCCAGAGATGGGTTGCGGCTGGAAGGGCATCCACTACGTAAAACAAAATGCTGGATAAGTTGGCGGATCATTCCGCTGTGGCGACCCCATATTAAAAAAGGAACTAAGCCGACAAGAAAATGAATGAATGAATGAATGAATGAATGTTTGGACTCTCAGTAGTGAATATTAAACCACACTGAACTGAACTAAACTGAACTCCAACACTAAAAACTGGACTGACACTGTTTCAATTTACTATAACCCTCTATGTGAAGCTGCTTTGGCATAATCTACACTGTAGAAGCGCTATACAAATAAAGGTGAATATAATTGAATTAAATTATTTTTATTTTATTTTATTTTATTTATTTATTTCTAATAGAAAATAGGCTCATTTTAAAAGTCCCATACAGTTAAACTGTTGAGTTTTACTATTATTGAATCCAATCACCTGAGCTTAGGGTCTGGCAGAAGCACTTTTCACTGCATAAATCATTGAATCAGATTGGACCATTAGCATCTAGCTTAAAAAGAGAAAAATAGTTTAAAAAAATTTTCCTATTTAAAGCTTGACTCCTCTCTAGTTACATTTTTCACTTAGACCAACCGAAAACGTAAAAGGTATTTTCTAGGTTGAAAAGGTAGAAACTACCCAGCAGACACACAAATCATAAGTCGTTAATATTAAATTAGATTTAGGTCATGATGTCGGGTGATCAAAATTCAATATACGTTATTTTGACGTCTAATAACAATGTCAAATGATGTTGATTTTAGGTTCTGTCGGAAAGTGACCAAAATCCAAAGTCGAGCAAATATCTTAAGCCAGGGGTGCTGGAGGGCCAGTGTCCTGCATAGTTTAGATCCAACGCCAATCAGACACACCTGGGCTAGCTCTTTGTAGACTTGCTAGAAACGTCCTGGCAAGTGTTTTGAGGCAGGTTAGAGCTAAACTCTGCAGCACACCGCCCCTCCAGGACCGAGTTTGGGTGCCCCTGTCTTAAGCCAACATTATATTGACGTCAAATACTGAAATTTTTTCGTCAGGTATGGCAACCAAAATCCAATGTCAGATAGACATCATATTGGTACTGTCCACAGAACGTCAAGCTGTAATATGTTTTTTAGGTTGCGTTGGAAAGTGACTGAAATGGAACGTCTGGTGTTTGATGATGACGTCGGTCTGACAATGGTTTCTGACGTCAACCAGATTTTAATTTCCACCCAAAATGCAACATCCTCACAACGCTGAGCTACAATGTCAATCTTACATCTTGTTGACGTCCTGTACCTGCTAGGTATACTATCAATTATCAAAACTCTTTTGAAATATTGTTATAACAATTGTTACATAATATTGTTATATAATATTGTACAACAATATGCTGAAGATCTAATTCAACTCAAATATTAATGCTAATCTAAGCTAAAAATGCTACTGCCAGACCCAAACATCAGCTCAATAGTTTTAATAATAATAATAAAAAATAAAAAAAATGTTTAACTTCAAGGGACATGTAAATTGAGCCTGTTTCAATAAAAGTGGAGTGTTCCATTCATTCACCGCTGATCTATAATTACTGGTTGTGTTCCGTCTTATGGCCTTCCATTCATTTTCATTCCCTTGCTGGATTCCATTGCTTTCCATGTCTAACACTCTAGCCTCTGACAGGTGACTGTAACTGTGCAGTCGATAAGATCCATACTAAGCTTTTCCTATATCCACAGCGCCCACTGATCAAATGTTATTGATTCTCCACCCGTCCCCTCACATCCAGTATGAGGTTAACACATGGGTGGGAAACTGCACAGCATGAACACATATCGACTACGGTTTTCTCATATGGTAAGTATCTCTTCTGCCTGACCTGTCCTGACCTCTCTGAAGACCACAATTTGCTGGCTGGCAGGTCTCAAAGGAGGATTCAGTGGCTGACCAGTGACCCTGCCTAAATAAATCAGTCCAAGGCAGGAGTTTACTTGATCCCGGTCTCCTATGAGATCAAGATCTCATGCAGTGATAAAATATACAGAAAACACACCTTTTGGGTAAAGCACGCCCTATTGGGCTGAGGTTTGGTGACTTTGGAGGCGATTTGAGCATAGTGAACTCCATCACGTGCAACAAAGCCAATTTGAGATGATTCGAGCTTTTTGACATGGCGTATTACGCTGGTGGATGTAGCTATTGGAAAATGGATATGCTGTGGTCATTAAGGGATGGACATGGTCAGTAATAATACTCCGGTAGGCTGTGGTGTTTATTTAACAATTTGGCACTAACTGCAGAAACAAACACCAAACTGGAACACTGACTTGATGATGTCTTTTTTTATACCAAATTCTACCCCTACCTCATGTTGACTTTGTGTTCAGAGATTGAGTTACTGAGTTATTTGAGTCACTGTTGCTCAACCCAGCCTGACTGTTGTTCTCTGATCTCCGGCATCAACAAGGCATATTTTGTCTTTGCCCATAGAAATTTCACTCACTGAATGTTTTCCATTTTTTGTTAGACAAAACTCAAAATAAACCCCGGAGATGAATGTGCAAGACAATTCTAGCAGATGAGTGGTCACCAACCTTTTTAAACCCTATATCCCAAACCTAGCTGAAAGGCAAGATCTACCATCAACAACTAACAGAAGACATAACAATCCAGACTCATTCTGAAAACGTAGCCCTATATACAATTCTGAAGAGTGCCAAATACATCCCAGGAGGTAAGGTTTTTTTTTTTTCTTTTTCTTTTGCTTTTGTTTTCACGAATCCACCAGAGGCCACTGTGTGCACTTTTTCTTATGTCAAATTTGTTTCGCAAGTGACATTCGCGAATGTTCATTTATTCATTCATTTTCTTGTCGGCTTAGTCCCTTTATTAATCCGGGGTCGCCACAGCGGAATCAACCGCCAACTTATCCAGCATATTTTTTACGCAGCGGATGCCCTTCCGGCCGCAACCCATCTCTGGGAAACATCCATACACACACACACATTCACACTCATAGACTACGGACAATTTAGCCTACCCAATTCACCTGTACCACATGTCTTTGGACTGGTGGGGGAAACTGGAGCACCCGGAGGAAACCCACGCAACCACGGGGAGAACATGCAAACTCCACACAGATATGCCAACTGACCCAGCCTGGGCTCGAATCAGCGACCTACTTTCTGTGAGGCGAACGTGCTACTCACTACACCACCGTAGCCATTTGCGACTGACTGACTGACTGACTAACGACCGATCGACCCACCCTCCCCCTTGTCTAAAGTCAACCGATAGAGTTTTAAAAAGCATCGATTGACCAGCGCCCACCCACTTCTCTAAATCCAACCAACAGTGTTTTAAAAAAAGCAATCCAGAAAAAAGAAAATCCTGCTGTTTTTCTACCACACTTTCAGACTTCACCACATTCTCGCCTTGTTATTTAATTGTTTTTTTTTTTTTTTAATTGATCTAACCTGCTTTCTAGAACCGTAGGTTCACCAGACTCTAACCCCATCTTTACTGTCAGCTCTTCTCTGCATCTCAAGTCCACTGACATATGCTGTGAGCCACTAGTCAAACTGGTAACAGTGGCAAAGCTTTCCATACAGCCCTGTATCATTTGTTTTAAAGAATAAATGCAGCCATATGTACTTATCTCCAGAAGTGTATACAGCGCAACATTTTCAGAATGAGCCTCTGTTGAAAAATAAGCAAACATACTACATTTCCAACTTTAACATTTTTAACTACGCAAAGAGCACTAGTTTAACCTACTTCAAAGTTTAAATTGATGCAACCATGAAAACCTGTGAAATGCACTTGGATGACATTTGAAGAGAAGGAAAACAGTTTGACAATGTGTTTTAACATTATGAGTAATCACGCCACATGAAGTGCTACTGTAAAAAAAATAAATACTGGTAAAAGGATTTTCAATGAAACGTCTGCAGGTACCACAATACCATTTTATAAATGAGCTGTAACAACATTTTACTACTGTAACTAACAATAACTACAACAACAATAATAACATAATTCGCCAATTTCAACCGCGGGGTTGTATCATTTTACAGCACCAATTCACAATGTTGTAAGAGCATAAACTGTTGCTTGCAGCTTGATATTACTGTGGGGCTTAGGGGCTGCTCACTCCAAACGCATTGTTTGAGGTGAGAGGCGCCTTTTGTTGTTTTCTATTGGCAGTGAGCGTTTTGTGCACTGCTTGTGTACCCCGGGCACCTCGTTTTTTTCCAGGAATGTTCTGAATGGTTGAAGTTGATTTTAAAAAACAGTGAACTCTAATAAGCAGTCACAAACTCGAGCAAGACAGCTGATTCAGTGGGTGTCTGGCCACATAAAATAAAACCTACATATAAATCAACCAAAAAAGCAGTGCTTTATGACCTTGTATTTAGAGTGATTGTTCATTATATAATTGATTATCATTGTACAATATTCAAACATATGGTTTCCAGCATGGTACAAACAATATTCCTCTTCCCATGTTTGAAGGAAATTGTATGTTTTTGACTTATTGGAGCATCCATCATTCTGACCTTAAGTGCCACTTTGTGGGTTCACTCCTCGCGTGGTGTGGTATGCCATCACTATGGAGAGCCATATATCGAAGTTTGTGGCAGTTAACCAAAATGAAAATAAAAACATCAGTTGAATCATAAAAAAAGTAAAGAGAGATACATTAATAATGATTAATTTCTTGATCATTTTCTTCTGTAATTTTTCATGCAGTGGCTGACGTGATTTTAATAAGTAAAAAAAAAAAAAAGTGGTCAAAAAGTACAGTGAGGGTGAACTCACTGAATCAGAGAACAATATATGTTTCACATTGTCCACAGCCTGAGATTTCGCTGTTGGCACCATTGGACCAACGTTTGGCACTGGCATAAGTGACCAAAGGTTTGACTACAGCAGCCCAGCAATGTGTATTGAGCTTTTGACAAACAGTTTTGATGGAGTTTAATTCACATCTGCAGTGAGTTGGGCAGCTGTGGTTTTATGACACCCCTTTTGGACAACTTCCTCTAGCGTCAACAGTTACTCCTGTTGGATGAGGTTCATCCTTTTTGGTGCATTCACATTTAAGAGCAAGGGGCGTCTCCTGGGGGTTCGGTGGTATGGTTTGCGTATAGAGAGGATCGGCTCTTTGATGTTTATTGCCACCCTTCATAGAAAGATAGAAAATACGGGAGACATATGGGAAAACACCTTTATGGAATGATAGCTAGATAAAATTGTAAAATACGGGAGAATCCCAGGAGAAAAAGGAGGGTTGACGTGTATGATCTCAAGTATTCAGCTGAGAGGCAGTGCTAGTGGTAAACTTGAATTCAACTGCATCTCGTAACCACTTAGGTTTGCATTTCACCAAGACCCTTTTTCTTATCTATTTGACAGAACCACAAAGTTTACTATAAATGATGTACTATATGCACATCATATAGTATATGGCTTACATGTGAGTAGGGAAGTAAGCAGATTAAAAGAAAATGGATGGCAACTTCAATTTGGTGTTTCAGAAGCATAAACACCTTTTTCGCTTTGAACTAATTTGTCAGATTGAGCATATTTGAATAAAATGATCTTCATTATAGAGATATTTTGTAATGAGACTTTATTAAGTGCACACTGTGTAGTGCAACATTGACTGATTAAAAAAAAGAAAATATTCCTACAGTACCAGTGTTAAAGCCAAATTCTTAGTGTTGGAAACATTTTTCATAACTGCAATCCATCAAAATCATACATTTTCTTCTTTTTTCCCAAAACATATTTTTCGGTTTCTTATTAAAGCCCTAAAGTGTAAGTTGTAGTGATGTGGAATCAATCACAGAGAGAGAGATTCCAGCATTGATTTCAGCAGAGGGAGCATTAATCAGGACTATAGAATGTGCCTGAACCCAAAAGCTGAATTTTTATTTATAGCCCCATTCTTGCAGTTGCTCTGTAGTTTCTTTTTTTTCCTCCTTAAATTGGGTGGCAGAATCAAACACCCAACCCCCAACATGAGAAAAGGCCACAGAGATGAAATGACTATCACACATTCAGTTGAATGTGTTGGCAAATTTCTACAGCACCAATAGCTGACACTTTAAGGTGGTTAACGGATGCACATGTGAACGCTTTAGACAAAATATATATAGAGAAAAGACATTTGCAAAATTTGCATAACCCTTTACATTCATTTCTTACAATATAATTTAATATAAAACCAATCATTGTTTATTTTCTTTGGATGGATGGATGGATGGATGGATGGATGGATGGATGGATGGATGGATGGATGGA
>CAIGQQ010024175.1:1115763-1135137 GCA_903798035.1 Danio albolineatus
ATAATAATAATAATAATAATAATAATAATAATAATAATAATAATAATTGTTGTTATTATTATTATTATTATTATCATCATTATTATTGTAGTAGTAGTAGTAGTACAGGTCATTATTCAAATATGTGTGTAATATTATAAAAAATATTTTATCTAAAATGAATATATAAAATGTATGATAAAATGACATAATATTGACAAACATTTTATTGAAAATACATTAAAAATATATTATCGTTCATGTGATAGTTTTAAAGCTAGATACAACTACCAAAGATCATAAAAATAACTAACAAAACATTACAAAAAGGGAACATAACAGGTGCATTTATAGTTTCTCCTTCCACTGACCCTCACAACTCATGCAGCTCTTGAACACTTGCACAGCAATGAAGCACTAAAACTCAAAGCTGACCACATGGCATTTAATGAATCAATGCCTTAATGACCGCTGTCAGTCAAGTTTATTTCTTCAATATGTCTTGGAAGACAAATCTCTCATCAAGCGGCCTTCTGCTTCTGTCATTAAGCTTCCAGATGGTACCATGTGTCAAGAGGTAAGAGTGGACGAAAAACAACTCAATATGCAGGTAGAAACAGGTCTCAAGTGAGCATAAAAGACGCTTGCTTTGGGTATGATCTTGAATTACTATTAAAGTCTTAATGAAATGGATAATGTGTAGATGATTATCTAATAATTCACAATTTTATACTCTAAACAGTGAAATTGTTAGAATGCAATGTTAGACTTTTTCTTTTTTTTTTCTTTGTGCTTTATTCTTATTAAAAGCCCCTTTCACACACACAGACCTTTCCGGAAAATATTACCGGAAATTATCTAGAAAGGGATTGTGTGTGAACAGGCCCTTTTTGAAAATAATGGTAAATCTATTCCAGTAGTTTTCCTGAAAGAGAAGTTGTAACATTACTGGTACTGGTGTAGGAATGATGGTGTGAACGCAGAAGGAAAATTGCCTGTGTCATGAGAAATTGAATCCTCGCTGAGAATTGGGTCTGCCTATAGGACCCTAAATGATCCTATTGTTTTACTGAAGTTGTAATAGGTATAGTTTGTAGTGCCTTGTTATGAAGTACAATATATAAAATCACGTTCATTATTTATGTCATGTTAAAAGCATCATCATTAAAATGCCATGCAAAAGCATTATATTGACCCTTTTTGATTAGGCATTCACCATAGACGTTCCCTTAAGCAGACTCGAGTGCAGGGAGGACTCAATTTCTTACCACAGCAGAAAGAGCGCATTCACGATTAGAACACTGACTTGAGACGTCTACTCCAGCTAATCAGAACATTCAGACGCATTCACATCTGCGCTGTTTATGAAAATAATAATAAATAAATAATATTTATTCCAGACACATTTGACAGCTACATGTTAGTCAGATAACGTTTCTATGCTCCTTCATGATGCCAACTGTGTAAAAAATCATCGATAATATGCTTATGATAAGTGAAGTTTATTTATAAACTAATTTCGAGAGGATCACGTGCTTTTGATTGAACAAGGCTGGTTCTGCATTAACTATGTATGATCCACCAATCAGAAGATTCCTAACCCCCTATAAAGAGCCAGGGATTCTCACTACAGTCATCTTCGATTTGAAGATTCCCCCCTTCCACTCCTACTTCTCCACCTTCCCTTCATAGGGCGGCACGGTGGCCCAGTGATTAACTCTGTTGCCTCACAGCAAGAATGTCACCGGCTCTAGTACTTTACCTGTCGTTTCTGTGTGAAGTTAGCATGTTCTTCCCATGTTTGTGTTGGTTTCCCCCAGGTTCTCTGGTTTCCTCCCACATTCTAAAAACATGCACTACAAGTTAATTGATCAATCTAGATTTAGCACTATAGTCAAACTCATCCAGCAGCATATCCCTTCATAGCAATCATTTTCTGTCATCAGCTCTTATCAAAAAAAGGGGGAGTTCTCGAGACCTACCTAAGCTCAATGCTCCCCTCTCGCCCTGCAAACAGGAGGGAGCCCAGGGCTCAAAGACCTTTTGAGCTCAGGGCTCTCTCCCGGGACAGCATGCCAAACTTGCTTGTAATCAATCATCAGCTAAGCGTGAACTCTTGAAACCGCTGTTTGTTTACCTTCAAGTTCAGCTTCAGTTGCTTATCACGTGTGCACGTGAAGCAGCCAGTGAGCGCCAACACACACACAGATTCAACATGCAAAAGTGTTCCTCCATATGTTTTTTATTGAAATTGTTCACAATACTTATCCACCTCTAGAATTTGTAATTTCATCAAATATGTAAACCTTTGGATGTCTCTGGTGAAAAGCAACTGCATGAATGCTAAAACTTTAAATAAAAGTTAAACCATCAACAAGGGAAACAGCACGACCCTTCTACATTTACAAATACAAGCACAGGTCATTTATGGTTTATGATGTCAGAATTTACTGGTATTTTGGAATGGATGTGTGAATGGTCTTTTCTAGAAAATTTTCGGAACGTCCATGCTTGTGAACAGCAATTTTTATTATTATTTTTTTAATTCACCGGTAAAGTCATTCCGGTAATTTTCCGGATATTTACCGGTATCACTGAAAGGGGCTAAAGTCTTAATGAAATGGACAATGTATAGATGATTATTGTATACTCAAATTGTATACTCTAAACAGTGAAAATATTAAAATGTAATTTCAGATTTTTATTTATTTTTTGCTTAAGTTTGCTTTACTTAATTTTATTCAGTTGAGATAAGTGCTTAAAATAAAATAAAATACTTAAAAAAAACATATACTTTAAAATAAAGTTAACAGTGGATGGAAAAACTCAATATGCAGGCAGTTCACATGAAAATAAAATAAGCTCACTTTAATTGTATGATTTGAATTATTATTAAAGTCACCACAAAATGGAGAAACCATAATGTACTATAAAAAAAAAACTGTATTATTAATTATAAATCAATTGTATATGTTTGATCATATAACTGACCTTCTTCTGTCAAACAACATTATTGTATTTTTTCTAGTATGATGTGTTTGAGGACCGAACTAGTGTAGGCGGAGCCACCTGTCAATCACATGAGATCAAACAATAGCAACCACAACAATCCATGTACAAAATCAAGTCTTGCTCTACATTTTTTTGTTAAAAAAAAAATGTTTTACTAGAATTTATCTCATAAGAGATACCACAACTTGCATGCATTTCAATTGTCTTTTGCTTAGTAATATAACTGTTTGTGAATATAAAAAGTCTGCAAAATTATAAAAGGTAAGTGTGGATGATAAACACAGTCCTGTCATATTTAATATGGTAGTGAATATGTATACAGCAATATTGATGTCTTGGGCGTAGATCTGCTAAGCTGCTGCTGCTGTGAGGATATCAATAAATGCACTGCAGATTGCTAGTGCAAACAACACTGATGCATTTAAATGTTTAGGAGCAAGCTCATTGGCTGCTGAAGCAACAGCAACCAATCACCATAACCAATCATGAGTTGATGATGTGGTTGGATAGGACTATCCGTCTGCACTCTAAATAGAGTTTCATGACATACAGCTATTGTGTATTGCTGCCATGACAACTCTCTGAGAGATTTACAGTAGTATGTTATATAGCAATGCTGAAGCAATCCAATCTGTATATAGCAATGTTGAAGTGCTAAAGAAACCTCTGTAGCTGAAATTAATATATACCGATAAATATACTGGTTTCTGACAAACACTGTGCAGTGTATCAATTCAAACATACTGTACTTCACTTGATCAATCAGAGCAGTGTAGAATCTCAGGAAAAAGACTTTTAAAATCAAATTAGCAACCTTTAAAATAGCATAATTTTGCCATTTGTCCAGCGGGATTTTTATAAATTACTGCATATGACTGGTCTTAAAGGACTATGTCACAACTGATTTACACTATATTACACCATAAATAACCAGCATGGCCATCAGACTGTAAACTGTAGAACTGTAGACTGTAAAAGTGTGTTTGCATCGTGCCTGTTGTACTGGCAAGTCGTTCATTCGTGCTATTGTGTCTGAAATCAGCTGTTAAGCCTTCCGGTTGGCTGATTAAGAAAACTGTCACTTGTGAACTGAAGTTCTGTGATTTCAAATTTAAACGTATAATTACAAGGCAATGAAAAACAGCTTAAGTAATGTTTAATTTAACAAGTCAAACAAACACACAAGAAGTGACCAGCGGGAAACTGAGGAAACCACAGAGGGAAAGGAGGATTGAGCAAATGTGTGCGTGTGTGTGAGTGTGTTTATTGAACAGTAAACTGGGGAGAGATTAATTCATGACAAACATCTGCCAGATGTTGGAACCAATTAAGCATCCTGCTAGCAAAGTTTCATTTCAACTTACAAGCTCGCAATTTTCCCATTCCGCAAGCGTGTTTCTGATTATTAAAAGCTAATTAGTGTTGCATATGTTTAGCAGAGGGCTGTGTTTAGATTCAAACCACACAAACTGATTTAGAAAATCTGATTTCAAGTACTCAAATGAACTTATATGCAAAAGTAACTCCAATATATATATTGGAGTTACTTTTGTACGTTGGAGGAAGGATGACACCATGGCTGAAGTATTTCTTTTAAACAGGTAATGTTCTGTTTTAAAAGTATTTAAGTCCCCCTGTCACGGTCACACAAGGAGGACAAGAAGGATTAATCTCTTTTTATCAATTTATTCAAACAAGCAGGTTGAATCAACAGTAATAGCAGGTAAGTGAATGGTCTTTGCCAGAGAGCAGATGGAAGGTTGCTCACGATGTAAACAATGGGCTTCAGACGGACATATAGTTTAAAGTCACTTCCCTTAATGATGGCTTGTTCATCCACAGGTTTATATAGAAACATCCACAGGAGAATCATACATAGAAGAGGGAAACACTCACGGAAGAAGGTGAGTCAGGGAGAAGGTAAGGTGATCCTTCAGACATCGATTCCAGCCACTGAGTGACTGGAATCGCTGGTTTATAAAGGGGAGTGCAGATGATGAGGACAGGTGGGATTAATTAGAACTCAGGTGCGTGGTATGTGACACCGCCAAAGCTGATGTAGATTGTGTTGTGTCATGAATGAATTAGATGCACAGAAGTGTTGTTCAACCCCTGAAATCTTCTGGCGATAGATTGATGTGACCATTTTCAGTTTCATAAGGGACCTTTTACAGCATCAATAATGTAGGTTTTTATTTAGTTTAACAACAAAACTTAAGTAAATAGTGCTATTCTGCCGGGCCTGCTTTACAGAGGTGAAGTTGGTTTAATATTCATAGCACATTGGTTCATTTTTGAACAATGACAATGTGACGTGATCCCTATATTGTTTTCCATGCTACTTTGAATATTCGGTCTGAAATAGCATTCTTGCACACTGCCGGCGTCCACTAAACAACATACCACTAGCTGGCAAATGAACTAGTGGGTTTTCTGCTGTCATTTTTAATGTGCACGTTCGTGTGTCAGGAGGTGTGGCTTTGGACAGCAGGGGAGGGACTGTGTTTCAAATATATTATGCTAATGGATAGCATTTTGGCAGATCACCTACTGCACCTTAACTTGTAGTACATAATAAAGGCATACATTTTTGTAATAATTCACATGATTTAAATGTATTTCCCAAAATTATTATAAGATAAAATAGGACATTTTATCTTAATGAGATAAAAATGGATTCAAAAAAAAAAAAAAGCTTTCATCTGACATCCAACACTGTGCCCTGGTCATTGAATCCAGGAATGAATTATAAATAAACTGTGTTCCTAGAAAGATAAAAAGAAGATAATGAAAAACTCATCATTCACATTTCCAAGATGTACTGATGAATTGTGATGACATCACTAGCATGTGAAGCTTTCTTAGAATCGAAGTGCCTATTGAAGGTGAAAAAAGGGTAAAGATGGAGAAAAGAGGAAAAATATGTTTACAGATCATGCACTATGGTAGCAGTGTTCAGAGATGATAGTACAGTTTCACATAATTTCCACATTCATAATACTGAATCTTCTACCCCTTAGCCCTTCCCCTTCCCCCTACCCCTCGTTTTGCGTGTTCACGTGACGGAGTAGAGGTGTTCCATTTCTCTTTAGCTGGAAGGCATAGGGCTAAGGGGAAAGGGTTTATACTTCTTTGAACGAAGATTTTTCAGAACCGCACTCGAAACCAAGGGGTAAGAAAATTTCCAAGAATACACCAGCCACAAAGGCAGTATAATAAATAATAAATATAATATATAATAAAATTTATTATATAATAAATAATAAATAATTTAATATTATTTATTATATTGCTGGTAGAGGCATGTTCGTCAAGATTGTATTGCTCTAACTGCTTCTATTTACATTTATGTTCATTAAGAAAAAGTACTGTTATTTCTCAAAATCAGGGTTTTAGGAAAAAGGTATTAAGCAGGGAAGCTCTCCATAATTTATGCAACTTAGGTTCATTGGAAGTGTATGCCTCACATACAATTTTGCAAAACATAAATGATGTTGCTCCAGTAAAGTTGCATGGCTTGTTTCAGATGACAAATCCACTAGAGGACATACACTGTCTACATTTTTGCTAATGTAAAATAGGTTACTCAGGGTACGTTTTGTTGTTCATTTCAAATACACACATTAGTCCATTTAATTTGTTTTGGAGTATTTAATTGGTGCTGTGAAGTGTACAATAATCCTACATAATATATCCCTGTAATTATCATTAGTGTGAAAATGAATAAAAGTTCCTGACATCACTCTGCCCTGTAGTATTCATTTTACCAAGAAACTGCAATCAAACATATGTTTTGGTGGTTTCGCTAACAAAATGTAGGCTATGCATGTATTTCCAATGAGCTTGTGTTGCACGTATTAAGAGAATTTTTTTTTTCATGTAGGACAACACATCCCACATTGTTATGACTGCTATAAAAGAAAAAAAAAGATTATAATGTACAAGACAGTGTGCACTATACTCAGATAAAACTTGTCTTACACTATGGAAACATACTAAAAATAATTACAGGAATGCTACAAACGCACAGATTAGATGCTTGGTGTGTTATGATGTGTTAATTTTTAATTAACAATGTTCTCAAAAATATGCATGGCTCAGAGCTGTAAAGACAGTAAGGAATGTATTTTCCCTACGGAGTACAAGGATAGCAACACCCATGACTGCATGTTAGATTTGCATTTGTTTTCTAACAACATTAAATTATGTGCCATTTTGCTTCATTATAGATGCATATCATATGTGCTTAATTGGCTTTTGTGGGACTTCAAAAAACACTACAGGGTCCATTTCCGAAATGACAAACAGAGTAAAAAAAAGACACCAGAAAAACGCTGAAAAGATTGAGTTTGAAAAAAGAGAAATGATTGCTTGCGCTTCAAAGGGTTTCTGTGCTCAGAAATAATTTATACAGAAAAAAAGACATATTTGGAGACCTGACAAAATACAAGATGCCATTTTTATGTGGTTTCACTCAAAAAAAGTCTAAAAAGTAGAAAATGGCATTTGAAACCAGAACTACTCAGTGTGAAGGTCATATAAGGTTTCCTAAACCTAAGCAAGCAGCATTGAAACAGAACTTTCTTGTCAACACTGATAAAATTACTATGCTGACAATTGAAAAAGGTCCTTCTGCCTGGAACTGTACACCATATATATTGTTTGTTAATGGAAAAATTTCATAATCTTCTGTATTTAAAAAAAAAAAAGAGAAAGAAACTGTTACATGCATGCACATTGTTTTATCATGCAAACTGCCACATATGGGTGGGTGTGATTTTGACAAGTACAATGTGATTCTGGATTAACATCTATGTTGATCCTGGAACGTCATCTTTTTTTCTTTTTTTTTTTAAATGTAATCCATACCTATTCTATACCACTAAATTATTCCCAAAATAAAAGGGCAATAATAATTGGATAACAATAACGTAGAAGTACATAACCTAATCATAAGCCTAAACCTACCATAAACTGTAAACGCGTCTCTTAATTCTGCTAACTGATTGGAATGTTGTCCCAGAATCAACATAGACGTTAATCCAGGAACACGTCCCTCTTGATGAAATTAACCGGCCCAAACACAGACCAAACATCAAAATTGCTGGTTTCATTTTAATACTTTTTAAAAATACTTTTTTCATTGATGTGTATTGAATTATTTCTTATAGTCTATTATTTTTACTTATTTCCATTTATCTTGGTTGCCATGCTTCTAGTAGTGTATATTTATATGTGGATAACAATTCAGCAACTGCATTGTCACGGTCAAATAAATCTGCAGGTCATACATGTTTTTATACTGTCCACCCTATACACTCTTTCTAATTAACCCTATTTGTTTGTTGACTTTATTAATCCCAAAGGAAAATTCACGTCACAGCAGCTTTCCATTCTAAAAAAATAAATAAAATAAGTTACATAGATATAAAAACAATAATAAACTTACATATACTGCACACCTTAGTTCCAAAAACAACAAGTAGACACTTGTCCATATCTAAAAACGATTACAATTCAGCATAAGTCATCTAGTATGATTTTGGTTATACGTTCTGATCACTGTTGGTAAAAATGACTTCCTGTATCTTTCTCTGTGACACCGGGGTTGAATTAATCTTGCACTAAAAGAGCTTGCACACGCTTGGACTGTATGAAAGAGAGGGTGATTATCGTGGTTCATCATACTAACAAATTTATCCATCATTCGATCATGTGCAATCTCTTCTATAGTGGGCAATACACAACCCACAACAGAACCTGCCCTTTTTATGAGCTTATTTAATTTGTTTTTTTCCTTCTCCAACAGTCCCCCTCCCCAGCAGGTTACAGCATACAGAATCACAGAAGACACCACAGAATCATGAAAACGTTTTAACAGTGTCTGACACACACCAAAGGACCTCAGTCGTCTTAATAAATTAATGCGACTCTGACCCTTCTTATACACATGAATTGTATTTTCAGACCAATCGAGCTTGTTGTTCAGATATACACCCAGATACTTATATGATGAGACTATCTCAATTTCTGACTGCTGTATAATCACTGGCACCACTTTTGGTGGATGTCTACTAAAATCAGCAATCATTTCTTTGGTCTTATTTATATTTAATTTAAGACTATTTGTTTCACACCAGTCCGCAAAACTTTTTAAAAGTAACCTATACTCACTCTCATCATGATCCTTTATGTAACCGACAATTGCAGAGTCATCTGAAAACCTTTGTAGATGACAATTTTTGGAGCTATATTGAAAATCTGATGTATAGAATGTAAATAAATATGGAGCTAAACCACTGCAACTTCATCTCCTCTTCATTCTGATTTTGATTGTAATGCAATAATGTGCACCTTTTGTAAAGGCAATTCGGAACGATAAACATTGTGAAAAGTTCTATGCAAATAAACTTGAACTGAATTTAACTCTGAGAATGAAAGACTGCACAAGACAGTATGGTCTTTAAAACACTCATATTGAAATCACATTTGTTTTTGTACTATTGTTGTCTGTATGGAATAAATACATTTAATTTGTTATATGTTTTTGAAGAACAACTATCTTAGACTATGGTTGCATCCAAAATCGCATACTTCCATGCTATGTAGTACACTAAAAACAGTATGCAGGGAGATTAGTACTTTTGAATTCAAATGGAGTACCTACTGAGTAGTAGATGATTTGCCAATTTTTGAATTGTGTCAATTGCTTTTTCTCACTACATGAGATACTGTACCTGTCTGTGAGAAAATGCCTTGTTAGATTGTATATTGTATAGCAATATTTATAGTTTCTGTTTTCATGGTGATGTTGTGATATAGTATTAAAAGGTGGATCAATTCATGCTGGATGCCACTGAAGGTTTTTAGGTAAAATACATGGCCTGTCAATTATACCACTCCAATATGGCTGTGTACACACTATTCCTACAAATGTCTTCCAAAAATTGATTTTGCAATGTAGGTGCATGCTCTTCAGTGAGACAACACGGTTTAAACAATTCAAAAAGAGAAGGCAAGGGGGATCTAATTTTCATTTAAGGTCTATAAACCTGCTTTTCAGAAAGAACATAAGGTGAAATGTGGGCAGTCAAGGCAATAACATGCTCTGAAAGGACAAGCAAACTTGTCCTCAGAAAGTACCAGGCTGACTCCTAGATGCCATGCCATCTTGATTTTAAGTTTTCAACCTTTCAGCAAAAAGGCCTCAAAAGAACAGAGGGCTTTTTAATCAGCAGCAGTGATGGATGAGCTGAGAGTTTTCACCACACTTGGGACGAACCGACGAACACGAAACAGAGACATTCGGACAGCCTTCGCTCCGTGGACAAATTACACTCCCCTGTTACAATGCATGTCAAATGACTCTCGCGTCAGCTCTTATACAATGAGACGCCAATTGTGTTAGAAAGGTGATAAAAGAGGATCTCTGAGAGAGCGCCATCCAAACATGCAGTTAAACCCAGGAGTGTCTGGAAAAATTACTCCTTGACATCTCGTCATGTTATGTATTAGGCTGCGATAAACTCCTGATATGCTGCCAGAGGAGGTGAAGGAACCAATCACACGCCTCGTTTGGGGAGATAAAGTGGAAATGTCGGTGCTTTCTTGGTCTGTCAGGGACTTGAAAATGCTGACTTCTCCAGCTGCTATAGATAAGTTACTGTAAAATACACTGTTAAGAAACTTACTGATAGTGTGAATTTGCACCTGCACCTGCACCTGCATAAAAAAAAACTAACAACAACATGTGCAGTTTATTTATAAACTAATTTCGAGAGGATCATGTGCCTATGATTGCTTACAGCCGGTTCCGCATTATTCAATTTATGATTCACCAATGAGACGATTCCTAAGCCACTATAAATACTATATGTAAGTAAGTTCCATATCACTGTCATCTTCGTTCTGAAGAATCCCCCTTTCCACCTCTATTCCTCCTCTTTTCCTAGATGGGTGGCATGGTGGCCCAGTGGTTAGCACTGTTGCCTCACAGCAAGAACGTCACTGGTTCTAGTCCTTACCAAGCCAGCTGACGTTTCTGTGCAGAGTTTACACATTCTCCCCGTGTTTCCTCCCAACGTCCAAAAACATGCAACTTAAGTTAATTGACTAATCCAAATCGGCACCATAGACATGCTCCTAGTAAGTAGTTATCTCTTAAGAGCAATCACTATCTGTTCATTAGCTACTACCGCAGGGGAGTTCTCCAGATCTACCCAAGCTCAAACTCTCCTCTCGCCTTGCAAACGTGAGGGAGCCCCAGGCTCGAGAATCTTATGAGCTCAGGGCTCTCTCCCGGGACAGAATGCAAAACAAGCTTTATATTCAATCATCAGCAATGTGTACTTTTGAAATACATTATAGTATACAAATGATTAGATGTAAACTGTAGGTAATAGGTAATGCAGGGCAGTTATGATATGGCTTTTGGTATGACTTAAGATATTCATTTATTTATTTTCTTTTTGGGTTAGCCCCTTTATTAATCAGGGGTCACCACAGCAGAATAAACCGCCAACTTATCCAGCATATGTTTTACACAGCGAATGCCCTTCCAGCCCAACAATGAGAAACACCTATACACACTTGCATTCAGACACATACACTATGGCTAATTTAGCTTATTCAATTCACCTATAGTACATGTCTTTAGACTGTGGGTGTTACAGACCCTTTTTTAAAATTTTAATCCACAAGGGAACGCAACATAAAGAGGACACATGAATCCAGTTTCCTCTAAACTAGTAAATGTATTACAACAAAAATAATCAAACAAATCACGTGTCATAATTAAGCAGAAACGAATAAGGAATGAAAACTCACGTCCTCCAACAAATATCCAACACTAACCTGACACTAACAAACCCAACAAATAACAAAGCATAATAAAGTAAGACTTAAACAAGAAAAAAGGCAGGAAATTAAAATTATATAAACAAAGCTTGATGGCTGGCAGTGAAGTCTCCACTCTCTCTGCTCAACGCCAGTCCATATTTATAGCCAATTTGCAATAGCGCAACTCGCCACAGGTGCACAGAGGCAGACCTACTGTACCAAACTTCAGGAAACAAACTGTGAGTGACGTCATGACACACACACAAGCAGTCAACAGCCTTAACAGTGGCCGGCTATAGCTCTCTGCAACTCTCACATGGTCACTCACTGAATCTAAGCAGGGCTGTGCCCGGTCAGTACCTGGATGGGAGACCACATGGGAAAGCTAGGTTGCTGCCAGAAGTGGTGTTAGTCATCCTGGCCAGATCTGCCCATTGCCCTCTGTCCATCATGGCCTCCTAACCATCCCCATAATCACTTAGTCTCCTCTCCACCAATCAGCTGGTGTGTGGTGTGCATTGCTGCTGCAATATGGCTGCTGTTGCATCATCCAGGTGGATGCTACACACTGGAGGTAGACGAGGAGATTGTGCTACCCTCTGCACCATCGTGACACCCTACTTAAGATATTAAATTTAGTTATTTTTTCATATTTTTTTATATTTGTATAATTTAACTTTCTGTAAACTAGAACAATACTGACTCCAATCTGGATGTACTGTAACAAAACATTAACAAAAAATCTGTAAATGTCAATAATTTATATCCAAAAAACTATTTGTATATTTTCAAGCTGTTAAATAATGCATTACAGTTCATCTGCAGGTTAATGGTTCATTTCTGAAAGAGGGAAATTGTGTGGGCAACCAGCAAGAAATAGTTGATGAGAGCATCCAATAACTTTTGGTGAAAGACTGACATATCCCACTGTCTGCCTGTCTACATGAGAAACTGCTGCAGTCTATAGCCCTATTCGGATGATAATTGTTTCTCATGGTGAAGTTGTTTCCAGCATTGAGAGGGGTTAGTCTGTGATTTTATTACTTTCCAAATCCAGAATGTAGCTGTTTTTCTCCCACCACCCACATAAAATTCTTCGGCTGAATTACCTTTTTACCACACAAAGTTTAATTGCTGTCCAAATTCATATCTCTGAGTTTACAAGAAGAATAAAGCCAAATGTCTCTTTTTTGCAGTTGTTGTTGTTGTGGTTTGGATCAGTGTCAAAAACTATTCAGTTTCTCTACAACTGTTGTGCTTTGCCGTACTTTGCATGCATTTTAATGAGTCTTTTGTTTATTTTTTTTTTATTATTGGCAGCTTTTGTTTCCTTTTCAAAGGATACAATCAAAATTTAATATATTGTGGCATCTGTGTCACATATAAAACATCTAATATCATATAAATTGACACAACTGTCTTTTATAAAACTTTCAATAAACAGAATAATAATAAAAAAACACACATTCTAAAATATTTGACTAATATAATTAATAATGTATAATATTACTGTTATAATTCCATTGAAATGGCATTGTTTTCCAGTATAATCCTCCTAATGTCATTTGATGATACATTTACGTAAGAAGCAGAATGACTTGATACATTTTCTGGAAAAAAAGTACAATTTAATTTGGAATGGACAACATTCCACCAATTGGTACAGAATACAGTTTATGTAAGTATATGCAATTATAAACATAAACAAAATCTCAATCCGCTGCATCAAATACAGGTCAAGTTCCAGAATTAAATCACTGATGATGCTTCTGAAATAAGTCTTAATGCACATCTGTTTGGACTTTTTTTCTTGTTTTGTCTATTGTTATTGTTTGCCACTAGCTATTGTATTTACAACATATGCAGATGTTACTCCTGACACTGTAAAGCATGGCTGTGGTGATAGACTTAATTAAAAAGCATGTATAACAAAAGCTTTATTCAATTAAAATTGATTAGCAAAATCAGTAAAAAGCAAATTTTCTCAGTTTCAATATAATAAAGGATCTAGCTGTTAATTTATCTTAATTTGAAGTTGCATGCTTTAATTTGAATGAGTTTAATCAGGGAACAGCCATGCTGACTTGGACAAGACGTCCAATTATGGCGTCTCTGTCAAATTAAATTTACAAGATAAATTTCTTATGCAGTGAAACATAGTATATGCAAGTTGAATATACACTTACCGGCCATTTTATTAGGTACAGCTCACTAGTAGTGGGTTTAGCCACCTTTTGCCTTCAGAACTGCCTTAATCCTTTGTGGCATAGATTCAACAAGGTACTGGAAATATTCCTCAGAGGTTGTGGTCCATACTGACATTATAGCATCCTGTAGTTGCTGCAGATTTGTCAGCTGCACATCCATGATGCGAATCTCCAGTTCCACCACATCCCAAAGGTGCTTTATTTGATTGAGTCTGGTGACTGTGGAGGCCATTTGAGTATAGTGAACTCATAGTCATGTTCAAGAAACCAGTCTGAGATGATTTGCGCTTTATGGTGGTGTTGACAAGATGCTGAATTGGTACTAATGGGCCCAAAGTGTGCCAAGAAAACATCCCCCACACCATCACAATACCACCACCAGCCTGAACCATTGATACAAGACAGGATGGATCCATGCTTCCATGTTGCTCACTCCAATTTCTGGTCCTACCATTCAAATGTCGCAGCAGAAATCGAGACTCATCAGACCAGACAACGTTTTTCCTATCTTCTATTGACCAATTTTGGTGAGCCAGTGTGAATTGTAGCCTCAGTTTCCTGTTCTTAGCTGACAGGAGTGTCACCCGGTGTGGTCTTCTGCTTCTGTAGCCCATCCACCCCAAGGTTGGACGTGTTGTGCATTTAGAGATGCTCTTTTGCATACCTCTGTTGTAACGAGTGATTATTTGAGTTTACTGTTGCCTTTTTATCAGCTCGAACCAGTCTGGCCAATCTCCTCTGACCTCAGGCACCAACAAGGTATTTGCACCCACAGAACTGCTGTTCACTCTACAATGTTCTGACCATTCTCTGTAATCCCTAGAGATGGTTGTGTCAATGAAAATCCCAGTAGATCAGCAGTTTCTGAAATACTCAGACCAGCCCGTCTGGCGCCAACAACCACGCCACGTTCAAAGTGACTTAAATCATCTTTCCTCCCCATTCTGATGCTCAGTTTAAACTGCAGTTCAGCGTTAACGAGCAGTTGGACAGGTGTACCTAATAAAGTGCTGGTGAGTGTTTAATATAATGTTTTAAAACAGATCAAAAGAATGTGGCTAATAATTTTCATTATCAATCAGTGTAGCACATTCATTTAAAAATGAAACAGCAGTATACTAATTATAACCTGTAATTATTATAAAATACAAATATAGGACAAATTGTGCTCATACTAAGTGAAAAGAAGATTCTGCAGCTGGAAGGGCATCCGCTGCGCAAAACAAATGCTGGATAAGTTGGCGGTTCATTCTGCTATGGCAACCCCGGAATAATAAACGGATTAAGCCAAAAAGAATGAATGAATATTGTGAAACATTACTTCATTCATTCAATTTATTTTCGGCTTAGTCCCTTTATTAATCCAGGGTCGCCACAGCGGAATGAACCGCCAACTTATCCAGCATTTATTTTATGCAGCGGATGCCTTTCCAGCTGCAACCCATCTCTGGGAAACATCCATACACACACATTCACACTCATACACAAAGGACAATTTAGCTTACCCAATTCATATCACATGTCTTTGGACTTGTGGGGGAAACCAGAGAACCCGGAGGAAAGCCACGCAACCACGGGGAGAACATGCAAACTCCACACAGAAATGCCAACTGACCCAGCCGAGGCTCGAACCAGCAACCTTCTTGCTGTGAGGTGAATGTGCTACTCACTACGTCACCGTGGCGCCGAAACATTACTTCATTAAATATAATCATAATTTAAAATGCAATTTATTTCTGTAATGCCCAGTCTTTTTTGTCACATGATCTTTCACAAAATCCATTCAATCCTATGATTTGCTCAACACACATTTCTGATTAACATCAACCATGAAAACAGTTGTGCTGCTTGATAACTTTTGTTGATGCAGGCACTCTTTCCAGTTCCTCATCTCTTTATCTACCCTCAGTCTCTCACATCCCAGCGGACAAAAGCCCCATCTGTTGGACACACACTGAGTGCAGTTGTACAGGGACGCACCACTGAGGCCCGAGGCACTCGACACATTGTCTTTCTTCATTAAATCTACTCTGTGAGCTCTGACATACAGTACCCTGTTCTGCAGTGTTTCCACATGTTCACCAGCTTCTTTATCCACTTCAACACCATTTGTAATACTAGTATGGCTGTTTTAAGGGATAGTTCACCAAAATAATCATCATTTCCCATTATACAACAATGTCACTCCATACATATACTATATTCTAGTGGCGATATGTTTTGTTCAAGCACGTAAAAAAAAAAAAATCTTTATATATATAGTGTAACTGGAGGTTAAGTAT
The DNA here is from genome assembly GCA_903798035.1 of Danio albolineatus. Lineage (NCBI taxonomy): Eukaryota > Metazoa > Chordata > Actinopteri > Cypriniformes > Danionidae > Danio > Danio albolineatus. The sequence goes on from CAIGQQ010024175.1 coordinate 1,132,082, forward strand.
GTACTGTATATGCTTGACGGCTGTACTGTCCACCGTACAATCAAACCTTTATCCCTGTGATTGTAATGTAATATTGTGCACCTTTTGTAAAGCTGCTTTGATATGACTATTATAAAAAGTGCTATGCAAATGAATGTAATGAATAAAACTATATGCAAATATGTAATTTTGCAAAATTGTGTTACTGTTAGTAGTTAGTTTTAATCCAGTCTTCAGAGTCACAACTCTCAGAAATGAAGTACGCGAGCTGTCACTGGGGTGGTACCTTTTCAAAAGGTATACATTTGTACTTAAAGGGTCCATGTTGGTAATAAAACATTTAAGAGGAACATTTTTGTACTTTTTAGGTCTTAATATGTACCCTTGAGGTATTAATATAGAGCCTTTAGGTAGAAATGCGTACTTTTTGAAAAGGTACCACCCCAGTGACAGCTCACATACCTTTATTTCTGAGAGTGTATGAGCATTTCAAAATCATTTTAATATGCTAATTTGCTGCTCACAAAATAATTTTAATGCAAAAAAAAAAATATTTTAAGCAGTGTATTATATTGTTGAAGCCTTTATATAGTACTCAAACACTTATTATGTGGAAAAAAAATATGTACACAATTACAAAAATACATAAACTATTTATTTCAAATAATTGTTGTTCTTTTTTATTAATATATTTGTATTCATTAAAACAAGTACTCTTTTCCACAAAATTATTAAGCAACAAATACTATTTTTGACTGTAATATAATATGCTTGTTCAAGCAACAAATATAATAGTCAAACATTTGGGGAATGGAAGATAAAACAAATATCTAATTATATAATTACATAAATGCATAATCAGAAAGTGTTCTTTTTCTTTCTGTTAATTTTTTCTGTTAATAATAATTAAAAAAAAAAACACACGTCTGCATTATACAACAATGGCAAGCATTTCTTTCTTTCTTTCTTTTTTTCGTTTAACTATGCCTGCTCATTCCACCTCCTCTCATGTCTTTTTCCTCTTTGTTAATTTAGCATATTTTAGCATATTTTTTTGGCTCAGACTGTATGCATTGGTTAAGCTTATATTGAACTGTCATTGTCAAGTGAACGAATGACTCAAATTTGAAAACATGCCAGATATGAGGTGACCAGAGTGAATCATAGACAAAACACCAGGTAAACAATGAAAGATTACTTTCTCTTTAGTGAGGTTTTATGACTTGTTTGTAGGGTTTGGGCTAGTTGTAGATGTGTTTGGAAGCATCTTGCAACATTTTAATGCTATTTTGCCAAATTGAACGTAATGACTCGAAAACAGATCTCGATGAACGAGACTCAAAGGTCCAAGTCAGTAAAATGATCCGAACTTCCCTTCACTAGCTTAAACACAAGAACGGATGGATTCTCCACTTTCTCCAATGTCCAACTCAGGGCAACTACATTACAATGTTTAGAAGAGTGTCGGCTATGTTAAAAATGCTGTAGATGTGGTGATAATTTTTAGTAAAATCTGAAAGTCGATTTATGTTACACAATTGATAATATGCACAAACATGGTACAACGTAGTGCATGGTTTGTTAATAAATGTTAATGGCTAATGAAAATATTGTAGAAGTGATCATTTGAAAATGTAAATAATTGCAGAGATTTATAGAAGTGTTGCATATTGATACTCATCCTACCTTGTTAAATCATTGTTGACAACTATTGTGAGAAATCATTAACATGATCAATGTCTTCACGTAGATGAACAACATTAATTATTAAAAATAACATATAGTTAAAAGTAAATTGAGCAAATTAGTTATTTGACAAGTGTGTATCAAACCGATAGCCCTTCGCTTTAATTGGTACCCCAGAAGTAGCTCTCAGTTTCAAAAGGGTTGGTGACCCCTGGTATATAAGATATGTCAAAGCCATTATTTACTGGGAAATTAAAGCTATCCCTTTTCAGACATTTTATTAAAAAAATAAATATACAATTAATATTTCTCATCCAATTCTTCTGTGAATCTTTATCCTCCAAATGGTGAATTCATATTAATACAACTGCACAGAGCAGATGGTGTATAAAAGCAATTAAAAAACTCAAATATTAAGAACTGAAATGAGGTGGATATTCCAACAATGGGTATCTGATGCAACATTAGCACTGATGGACTCAAAACAATGGCATTCCCAAATGAAACGCTGCACACTTTTTCATCTCAAAGTCTCCGGATGGGGATCTCTAGACGCCCTTTAACAGATGAGGTGATTCAAGGGCAGAACGTGTGAATTGAGATGCTTCTCAGGTAGACGTTCCCCCTGGAGTCCATCAGCAGATTCCTGCCCCTTTCCAGGTGCCATGTAAGCAAAGCTGGCAGAGTCTTCCGTTCACCCTTCTTCCCCTGCCCGGCTAGTGTCACTCAGGCTGTCAAAGTACAATACCAAGCCTTCAGTCTTCGCCGCCGCCACTGTTTCCATCTGACACGTAACAATGGCTGTCCTGGGACGTTCAATCACACCAGCAGCTGCTCTCAAGCTCACAGCTTCCTCTGGCTGGCAGCTCCTGTTCTCTCAGGCTTTCTACTTCTCCGCCGTTTCTGCCTGGCTGATTCCCAGGGCGAGCGACGCATGGCAGGTTAATTTTGAAAGAAGCTCTGGGTGGCATGAGTCCATCTCTCTTGTAAGTTCTCTTTGGTGCAGAGCTGCACTTCTTACACGCACATCCTCAATCTTTCCATTAGTGAATGCTCCGCTGAGCTTCATACGCCGAGGTCTGTCTCTGGTAAACTTGACTTGAGACACTCGCTGGTAACACAGTTGTTATCCAGGTGAGATGAATAGTGAGCTGTCAGAGATGGTACCCATCATGCACTGCACTCAAATGTAGGTAGATCACTTATTGGGGTATGTACAGTTTGTGGACAATCTAATTTAACTAAATGTTTTCATATATTAGGTATATATTTGAAGTAAACAAAAATGTTTCAAATAAAACTAATTCAAATAAAAACATACTGATCAAACAAACAAACAAACAGATAAATAAATAAATAAATAAATAAATAAATAAATAAATAAATAAATA
>CAIGQQ010024175.1:1135518-1152559 GCA_903798035.1 Danio albolineatus
TATCTATCTATCTATCTATCTATCTATCTATCTATCTATCTATCTATACGTACGTACATACATACATACATACATACATACATACATACATACATACATACATATAACTAATATAACAAATACTATGAAAGTCCATGATTACCAGCTTTCTACAAAATATCTTCTTTTGTGTTAAACAGAAAAAAGAAACGCATACAGTAAAGGTTTGAAATAAAATAATAATAAAAATAAAAGGGTGAGTAAATGATGGCAGAATTGTCATTTTTGGGTGAATTATCCCTTTAATATTACGTTGTTGTAAAACGATATAATATATGACATTAAACCATTTATACTTTTGTAATGTACACTGATTAGTCCAAACATTGCAACTACTGGTCTATTATACTTATGGTACTCCAGGTGGTGGCAAAATAATGACTGACTGGCTGAGGCATTTACCAATGATAAAACTGATAAAATTAGTCCGTCACATCCCACATATGCCTAACTGGATTGAGATCTGGGAAATTTGTAGGCCAGGGTAACATCCTGAACTCTCCATTATATGTTTTTTCCCCCACTATTTCTAAATGATGTGTGCAGTATTACAGGCGGATAGCGTTATGACCCTCAAGATTTATAGTGACCCAACCCACCCCTCTTCCCTCCCACTCTCCCTATGAAAGGTGACAAACAGCAGTAAAACAGAAGATTAATCAGGGTTTCTGCTGTGTATATTAGCCTAAGTAGCAGCCCGCCCAACCGCTCCTTAACTACTGCCTTTACTGCTTCTGAATTGGCCTGGAGGCGGGACAGAAGCAGGCTGGCACACAATAATAATCTATTGCTTACCATTAATCTGTAACCCATGCTCTTACTTCATGTTGTTTTAATGTCAAACGCACATGATGTTTACAAATGCAAAGTTTACATTCTCATTACTACTTGCGTGTACATGTGCTATGTCATTATAACCTGGGGTTATAATGAGGAGCTGCATAACTGCCACGAAAAGACAATGAAAAGACCAAAACCCAAAAAGTACGTGCCCTATACTTTTTGACTTTCCCAGATGTGGAATATTAGTTGTATGACAATAGTAAGCAAAATTTTCACTTAGAAAAAAACAGCAAAACTATATTCTTTCATATCTGGATGGCAGAATAATCCTCTGTACTTATTTCTATTTATGTAAACATGTTGTTGAAGTAGATGTATTGTTCGCAAATGCGTACGTATTTTGTTTTTTGATTCTAAATAACTAACTGAAATCCTGACCACTTGGTTATGCCCCCAGAGGCAGGGCAAACAGGCAACACTCTGTCCATGAAAGGGTGAACCTGATCAGCAACAATTTGCATCCACAAGAATGACCAGACCCATGGTTACTCAGCAGAACTCTGGCCAGAACAGTACAATGCCTCTACTGATTTTGTCCTACAGTGCATCCTGGTGTCATTTACATTTTTAAATCATGTTCTCTGTGTGAAGCAAAAGTAAATGGCTCTCAGATCTGACAATCACATGGCCCTTGTAGACAGTTTTTTTGACAATCTGCAGCTTCACAGTTCCATACACAGGAGAGTGTGATGTGTGCAGTTATGACACATGTATCCCATGAATATATATTTCTCCTTGGATCACTGTTGGTAAACTCTAATCACTTTTAAACCCTGTTTACCATGTCACCTTGGACATTTTCAAATTATTTTGAATCTTTATTACAGCATCAAACACATAGCTTAAGACGGGAACTACTAAAATTCTATAAATACTAGAATGGCCATAGAGGTCATTCTGATCTTTCATATATTTATTCATTCATTTTCTTTTCGGCTTAGTCCCTTTATTAATCTGGGGTCGCCACAGCGGAATGAACTGCCAACTTATCCAGCATTTGTTTTACGCAGCGGATGCTCTTCCAGCCGCAACCCATCCCTGGGAAACATCCATACACACTGATTCACTATGGACAATTTAGCTTACCCAATTCACCAGTACCTGTCTTTGGACTGTGGGGGAAACCGGAGCACCCGGAGAAAACCCATGAAAACGCAGAGAGAACATACAAACTCCACACAGAAACGCCAACTGACCCAGCCGAGGCTCGAAGCAGCGGCCTTCTTGTTGTGAGGCGACAGCACTACCTACTGCGCCACTGCGTCGCCCATGTTTCATATATAACAATACAAATATATATATTTTATTATTCTTTGTTGTCATTTTTACATGCAAATATATATATATAGCCTATAATTGTGTATAAGTTACTAGACTGCCCTTGAGGGTCCAGCAAGTGGAGGAGGAAAGTTTTTAGCTTGTAGAATGCTGCTATGCAACAGAGGCATGCATATTCAAAGGCATGGGGAAAAGTAGCTGAGGATGAAATCCATGTGGCCGATTTGACCTTTATGGCCATTGAAGGTAGAAAATTTTTTGTGTGTGTTCGTTTGTTTACATATATTGCTTACAATATAATCTACTGTATCCAAACCTAAATATTTGGCTTGGTTAATATATGTTCAACAGTATTCGCTTCACCTGTGACTGGTGATGTTTTGGCTCCTTAGTGTACAGTATATGGCAACATAACTTACAGAAAAGCAAACCAATTAACAAGTTTTTACTCAAGCATTTCATATAAATAAGGTTATTTTACATAGTAATATGCAAAATCTTTTCAACTTGCATAGCCAATCTTGACCTTGTCGCGTACATAACAAAGAAAGTGAAAAAAGGTAGCCACAGCAAACAACTCACAGCACTGCAATACTGCAAACCAAGCTGAAATTCTAAAAGGAGGGCAAACTATCCTATTAAAGGAATGAGCGACTTCAGATGTAGATCTTTAAAGCAGTACTCTAGGTAGTCAGCACCGAACCTCTGAGCCCCAGAGAGTTGATATGCTGCATGTGGGTCCTGTGAGGGTGATGGAGTGTGCACAAACCTGCAGCTCAAATGATCGATGCCAGGCTTCCGTGCCAGGCTGAGTGGAACAGAGTCTAACACACCCTATACTATTCGGCCCCTCTGTCCTCCCCGTCAACTGGGCCCAGCTGTGGCTGTAAAGGTGGGGTTGAAAAATGAGCAGAGGATGTGATAAGCTTCGCTGAAAGAACTCCCAAGGCTCCTCAGCCTGCAGAAAAAGAGAGTTTGGCCCAGGCCCGAAGTCCTATGGGACATGGAGGCGTGGAGAAGCGTGACACCGCAGATACAACAGCACAGGCCCTACAGAGGGACCAGGGGATTTTATGTGTGTTTGTACTGCAGCTGGAGACTATCAGACAGCGGCGAGACCCAAGTCTCACACCCCATCAATTCACGTCTTCCACCACCGATTTAAGCCGGCATCAAGGGGCTACTTGAGTTTAGTTTTCCTATGAAATCTGGATCACCAAAACTAACGGTGTTTGTAACAGATATTTCATTGGAACACCATACTGGGCAGGTGACTACAGGTCATGTGATATTAGAAGAACTCTCAGGAGGCATTAGCATTCATTAATATTGGCTTTAGAGTCACGCTGAGCTCAGGGCAGGCAGAAAACGGCAACCCTTACGGCATTATTACAGGGCCAATGTGACTAAGAACTCGCGCTGTTTGGAAAGTAGGCCATATTTATACAAGATGCCCTCTAGAGGATTAGATGACTGTGAGCGTGAAAGAACTGTACAGCGTGATAGGAGAATGAATCCGATTTTTGAGCTCTATAACACGTATGACAGAATAAGGAATTGAGATTCGTTTTTGTATTTACTAAAGACTACTTCAATGTATCAACAAATCAATGCATGTGTTTACAAATGAAATTTGTTAAACTGCGAGTCATCTTGAATTAATAAAAAAAGACTCAAACTATTATGGCTTCTTGATGGAGTGTTCATTTGAAATGTTTGAAATCACTGAATAAAATATTATTAAAGGGCACCTTTGATGAAAAATCTACTTTTTAAGCTGTTTGGACAGTCATATGTGTAGGTATAGTGTATAGACGGTCATGTTGGGGTGATATAAACACGGCCAGTCCTTTTTTTTCAATTTAACAACATAAAAACGGTGGACCAATTGGAGCGGTTTTGAGATCGACCGCAACCTTACGTAGGAGTGCGGTCCCCCCGCCCACCCATATTGATTGACAGGCGCGCGTTACCATATTTGCATAAGTTTCTTGTTTCACGTCCGCCATTTTCTTAGTGTGAGTCGAAGTGATGCCACCAAAGGAACACCCTTGCGCTGTTTTTGGATGCAAGGCTCAACACAAGAGCCTTCATCGTCTTCCTGGAAATGAGCAACAGAGGCTTAAGGGCGTACTCAAGTGCGCTGAATCGGGCTCAGGCACGGTACAGTTGGCCGGCCCTGGCCCGGCTGGAAGATCCCGGTTCACTTGGGCTTTGGCGCGGTACGCTTGTAGTGAGAGTGCAAAGCGCGCCTTAGCCCCAAACTGAAGAGGAGACGTGACTTTTGGGGACTGTTTCATATGGATTTATTGACAGAATATTGACTGTGTGTCACTGCATAACACACGACTAAAACGATATAATCATAACAAGAAATCTCACTGAAATCTCCGCGAGCGCTTCTCTTACACTGAACAGCGCATCAGATGACGTAAGCGTGCTCAGGCCCGAATGCAATAAGACCGCGGGCCGTCCGGGGAGACGGAAGGGGGGACTAGCGTGCTTTTGCCCGGTTAAAGGCAACTGTACATAGTGTGAGTACGCCCTTAAGTGGCTGAGTTTTATCTTTAACGACCAGGTGCCTGAAAACGTACCTAAACTGTCGTATGTTTGCGCTAACCATTTTAGCGCAGACTGCTTTGAGAATGCGGGACAATTCCACTCGGGATTCGCGAGTAAATTGTTTTTGAAAAACGGATCAGTTCCAACAATCCGCGATCCCTTTTGCATATAAATCATACTAATGCAGTGTTAATCTTAGTGGATATCTTTATGTCTTGTCTGTATTTGTTTGTAGAACTCTGATATGCCGAACTTTATCAAACTCATTACGGATGATGCATGCGGCGTTACATAGCGGCTGTAAAACTGGACAAAGACATAAATGATTTTCTAACTACAACTCTGACACATTCTGGCTCATTTGGATTATTGATTCCTCAACAGTGGTCTCTGCTTGTTCCGTGTCTGAGTCCGGGTCGTACACGTACGTCTGAATCAATGACTGTAAAAAGGTCTGAATGCTGGTCCTCTCACTCATGTTGCTTCTCTCTGTCTGCCTGTCTGTTGCCGTACACAAAGCAGGGGCGCTCTTGGCTCCGCCCCCTTGTTAAGATTGGCGGGAAGTCGAAACTAATTTGCATGTGAAGCAACACACCCCTAAAACAGCGACCTGTGTACACGCCCCCAAAATGACACTTTTTAACACATTATAATAAAACAATCTGAATTGTGTTTTGATCTAAACCTAGACTGGCACACTCAGAACAACCATAGTAGTGATATAAAATCTTAAAAAAGGGTTAATGTATGTGCCCTTTAACATCAGTGGATGTTTTAGCATCTCATCATATTCTGATTATGCGCTGTGGTGATAAAAAAAAAAAATTCTAAAATGTAAAACTATACAATAAGCTTGCATATGTTTAATATTAAAGCAATGCTCCAGTTTACAATATTCCACTGAAAAAATTTATGGCTTTGATGTTGAGTAACACACACACAAACTCTCGTCTCCAACTTGATTTATAAAACTGAAGTTGTTCAAAATTTTAAATCTTAAAATTTTAAGTCTAAAAAATTATACATTTACAAAATCCAATTCGTAGCTTCAAAACACAATTTGTAATTTCAAAACACGATTCATAAAAACACAAACCCAACTTGTAAGCTCAAAACACGATTAAAAAATACACAAATCTAATTCGTAATTTCAAAACATGATTAATAAATATACAAATCGAATTCGAAAATTCAAAATGCGATTCATAAACACACAAAATCCAGTATGAAAATTCAAAATGTGATTTATAATAAACACAAATCTAATTAATTCATTCATTCATTCCTTTTCTTTTTGGCTTAGTCACTTGAATGAACCACCAACTTATCTAGCATATGTTTTACGTAGCGGGTGCCCTACCAGCTGCAACCCATCACTGGGAAACACCCAAACATGCCCAATCACACACATACACTAGAGACAGGTTACATAGCTTACCCAATTCACATGTACCACGTCTTTGGACTTATGGGGGAAACCGGAGCACCCAGAAGAAACCCCCACAATCACAGGGAGAACATCCAAACTCCACACAGAAATGGCAACTGACCCAGCCGAGGCTCGAACCAGCGACCTTCTTGCTGTGAGGCAACAGTGCTACCCACTGCTCCACTGCTTTGCTCACAAATCCAATTAATTTGTTGAAAATATTTACGAGTTTCCTTGTGATTTCACAAATTGTGTGTTGCATTTATAAATTTTGTTTTGGAACTTACAAAATGGATTTTGCAAATGTGAAATGTGCCTGTATGAATTTTATTTCGTAAATGTGTTATTTTTGAGACTGATCGGGCTCCAAACTTAAAAAGCAGAAACGTGAAGCTTCGTTTATTATAAATAAACTTTACAAAATATAAAATTTACCACTAAGAACATTTAGCATTTATAATTTCTATTACAATTTTAGCAATAATACAATGGCCCAATTGTAAATATATATATATATATATATATATATTTACATTATGTCACAACATTATGCCAACTTGACTTGAACCAAATATGTCTTTAATCTAAACATGAAAAAAACAGTACAATACTTTGACATGTTAATACAGTTTGTGTAAATTATCAATATTTCACATACCATACAGTATACAACATAGGTCTCAAACTCGATTCCTGGAAGGCCGCAGCTCTGCAGTTTTGCTCCCACCCCAATCAAACATAGCTGATTAAACTAATCAAGGTGTTCAAGAATACTGTGGACAATTAAGCAAATGTAAGTTGGAGGTGGTTGAAGCTAAACTAAACATTGCTGCGGCCCTCCATGAAATTAGTTTGAGACCATTGTATACAACCGTAACCTTAAAATCTTACAAATAATATGGAAACTAACTTTAACACTCAAAGAATGGAAACTGTTATTTCATAACATTTAATGCACTAAAATGATTTAAGTGAAGCTTCTAAATTTATTTATAAACTAATTTCGAGAGGATCACATGATTATGATTGCTCACAGCCGGTACCGCATCAGCCTACGATTGATTCACCAATCAGATGATTCCTAACTCACTATAAATAACCAGAGTTTTCTTATCCCAGTACCTTCCTCTTGAAGAATCCCACCTCTCCCGCAACCCTAGCCACCCCTACTCCTCCTTTCCAGATTTGTGACACGGTGGTCCAGTGATTAGCACTGTTGCCTCACAGCCAGAATGTCTCAGGTTAAAGTCCCTACTAAACCAGTTGACATTTCTGTGCGGAGTTTGCTCATTCTTCCCGTGCTCGCGTGGGTTTTCCCCGCATTCTCCGGTTTCCTCCCACAGTTCAACAACACCCAACCCAAGTAAACTGAACATACCAAATCGATACATACCCAAATCGATACATAATCCATAGCCCAGCTCTTAGCAAGTGTACATCTCTTCTTAGCCACTCTATCAGCCATATAAGTTGGGGGAGTTCATTGAGATTTACCTGAGCTCAAACTCCCCTCTTGCCCTGAAAACGGGAGGGAGCCCAGGGCTTGAGGATCTCATGAGCTCAGGGCTCTCTCCCGGGACAGCATGCCAAACAAGCTTTATTAGCAATCATCAGCTAAGTGTGAACTCTAGAAATAACTTTGTATTCAGCAGTTTTTCTGACATTATTGTAAATGATGCATGCTCACCCTGAGATCTTATGCTCTCTGCCTTGTCTTGCTATTCAGGGAAGTTTCCCAACCTTCCAGCCCATTGTCTTGAAAAAATCTAATATTCTGACACTTACAAATCTGGTTGCTGAACTCAAAACCATGCTAAATATTTACCTTCACAAATTCTACAGCAGCCTTATCTAATGTTCCTGTATATTCTGTTTTGAATTTGTAAACAAGGCACTGAATGGACACTTTCGTGCGCTGTTGTCCCACCACTCTTTGTGTCATTGCCAGTGTGTCTTCAAACGCCCTGAATAATTCATGCCGCAGAACAATATCTCCTTGACTGTGATGAGGAACTTTAATGATGCTCATATTTCTTTTTGCCGTTAATGCTGTGACCATAACTGGCACAGAGAAAGAGAAAGGGAGAGAAAAAAAAAAACTGTTTATAAAATCTCCAGCCTGTTTCATCTATATTTCATAACATTTTCGCAGGGTTTGTTGTTGAGTCTAAGCATGCGTGCTGTGGTGCTACAGACTGTCAGAAGCCAAGCTATCAGTGTCTGTGCATTGAAACACTGCTGGGGTTTCATAACACGGCCCAGGAGAGCACTGGATGCTGTCACTGGACATTGAGTTACTGTATTTATGTCCCGTCTGGAAGAGCCGCATATCTAAACGATGACCGGGCAAGCTCTCAAATGTGCTGGAACATTGCAGTGTTGCCAAATGCATTCAATGAAAATTAGCTAAACCTTGCATTAAAAGAAGTGAAATGCTGCTAGATGATGTCATACTGTACATTAATAAGCATATTCATGAAGTCACATGAAGTCACTATGTTTTTTATGCATTCATTCAATTATTTTCTTTCGGCATAGTCCCTTATTTGTTAGGGGTCGTCACAGTGGATTGAAGCGCCAACTATTCCAGAATGTGTTTCATGCAGTGGATGTCCTTCCAACCGCAACCCAGTACTAGGAAACATCCAAACACATACTCATACAATACGGCCAATTTAGTTTACCTAATTCATCTATACTGCATGTCTTTGCACTGTGGTGGAAACTGTGAGGGAAACTGGATGTTAGCAACACCCATCTTTCAATGATCCAATCAGTTTCCAAAGTTAAATTTATTTTTATTTTTTATTTGATATAGAGTGGGGTTCGAAAGGTTGGGCACCCCAGGTAAAGATTTGTATTAATGTGCGTAAAGAAGCCAAGGAACGACGTAAAAATCTCCAAAAGGCATCAAATTACAGATTAGGCATTCTTATAATTTGTCAAAAAAGATTTTATGTCTGTCATTTACACTTTCAAAATAACAGAAAAAAAATGGCGTCTGCAAAGGTTTGGGCACCCTGCAGAGTTAAAATAAGTATCACAGCTTATAAACGCTTTTTGTAGCCAGCCAGAGTCTTTCAATTCTTGTTTGAGGTATCTTTGCCCATTCTTCCTTATAGTCTTCCAGTTATTTGAGATTTCTGGGCTGTCTGTCATGCACTGTTCATTAAAAGGTTTATCCATAGATTTTCAATTATGTTAAGGTCAGGAGATTGTGAAGGCCATGGCAAAACTTTCAGTTTATGCCTCTTGTTGTAATCCACCATGGATTTCGAGATGTGTTTAGTATCATTATCCATTTGTAGAAGCCATCCTCTCTTTAACTTTAGCTTTTTCACAGATGGCATCAAGTTACCATGCAAAACTTGCTGAAATTCTATTGAATCCATTTTTCCTTCCACTTGTAAAATTTTCCCTGTGCCACTGGCTGCAATACAACTCCAAAGCATGATTGATCCACCCCCATACATTCTTTGCATTAAATTCTGTGCCCTTTCTTCTCCAAACATACCTTTGCTCATTCCGGCCAAAAGTTCCATTTTAACATCATCGGTCCACAGAACTTGTTTCCAAAATGCATCAGGTTTGTCTATATGTTCATTTGCAAGGTTCAAACGCTGAATTTTGTGGTTTTCTTCTGATGACTCTTCCATGAAGACCATATTTGTACAAGTATCTCCTTATAGTGTAAAAGTGTACTACAGCTGCAGGGTCTGCAAGATCTTTCTGGAGGGGTCATGCAGTCAAACATTGTTACATTGCTTTTCTCAAAATGCAAGCTGTACTGATATTTTTCTTGGTCTTCCAGATCTTACTTTAACTTCCACTGTTGCTAATGACTGCCATTTCTTAATTGCATTCCGAACAGAGGATATTGGCATCTGAAAATGCTTTGCTATCTTCCTATAGTCTTCTCCTGCTTTGTGAGTGTCAACTATTTTCAGTTTCAGTTTTCTAGACAACTGCTTAGAAGAACTCATGGTGCTGATTGTTGGGGCAAGGTCAGATGAGTCTGGGCATTTAATACCTTTGGGATTGAAATCACCTGATCATTCCAGACAATGATTGAGAACAATCCATGACACTGTCAGGTCTCAGCTTTCCAAAAGGGGCAGTGCATGCTATAAACTCTGCAGGGTGTCCAAACTTTTGCAGACACCATTTTTTCTGGTATTTTAAAAGTGTAAATAAATGACACATTATAAGAATGCCTAATCTGTAAATTGATGCCTTTTAGAGATTTTCCATTGTTCCTTGGCTTCTTTATGCACATTAATACAAATTTTTACCTGGGGTGCCCAAACCTTCAATCCCCACTGTATATCACAATGTGGGACAAAAGGGCAATCTTATAGTATCTTCCGTTTCATGGCAACTTTAAGACTATGCAGTCACTTCCAATCTGCAGCTCTGCATTGCCACAATTCAGGTTTATAAACAAGATGTTGGCTACAAGAAATATTTATTGTAACTTTAAGGCCTTGTGCAAACCCTTATTTTAAAGATGGGTGGATGGATAAATGGAACTAAAAATGTGAAGTTATTTTTGTGTCTGACCTAACTGCACGTGCAATTACTAAGTCACCTTATTTTTAATTTGCACTGCTGTTGGTAGTTTGCGCTGGTCATTATGGAAATGAGCTGCTCTGACTGTGTTATTTAATTTGCATACTGTCAGTAGAAACACACACAGAACATGACACACCCATCAGCACTTTTATGGGATTTCAGCCTGGTGATAATTTGCCCTGTTTAGCCATTCTCGCCCTCAAGACCCTGATACACACTTATTCATGCTAAAGTTCTTCTTTCTTTATTCTTTATTAGAGGTAAAAAATAAAAATAAAAATAAGTTGGAAATGGCTTTGTAGATGTATACTGTTATACTGTGCATATCCTGACATGTCCACAGTGTTGAGAGCAGGATTTAGATATAAATGTTTCACACTTTCATCACAATAACTAAACACACAACAATGGCAGCAGTGAGAAAACAGCAGTAAAGAATATATCTAACAAAATAGATGTAAATATTTCTCTCACATTTCATCTTCGCACAATAAACTGTGTTAATGAAATAAACTTTAAACCGTATTTTCAGGTAGAACTGCAATATCTGCTTCAAATCAGCTCATGCTTTTATTCACAGACATCTGATCTTGGTGGACTCAATAGGAAAATTAATTGTGTGAAATAAATGAATGAAATGTGTACACTAAAAATAATACCAAGAACCACACCTACTTATTACGTTACATCAAAAACCAATGGGAGTTAAATAATTTCTTCAGGGAATTTTCTGGAAATGTTGGAATGCTGTTTCAAACTCCTGAATGAAATGAAAGTAACATGGATGGTTAGATTTTTGTTCATAATGATGTCACACTGGATGTTTTTAAATCTGTGTTTAATGCTGTGTTTATGTTGTCCCCTTCAGTCAAAACTCTGATGTGTGTCTTCCGACATGACTGGGAGATGGCTAGATGACCAGTCACTCTGAAAATTTAAAAAACGGGCCAATGAATGCAAATGAGTTGGCAGAGCTCAGCTCCGCAGGTGCTGGTGATTAATTATTAGTAGAGTATACACGGAGCAAGCATTTACACTTCCGCTTCAGAACCTCTCACATGAGACTGAAGACATCTTCTGCTGAGCTGTACACAGCAGTAATTCCAACAGTGTGGGCAATGACGAATACAGTAGTGGTCAAACTGGGTTCATTTCCTGTCCCCTGGGCGAGTTACTGGGGGCTGAGAGACCAATTTATCCTAAAAGAGCAGAATCCCCTAAGAGAGCAGCACAGTCAATCAACAATCACCTTTTTAAATATGTTGTTCCGACCATGTGCTTCTGGATGTGGTGGTTTTCTTTCCCCAGTTGATGGGCAGGAGTACTGCATTACATATCTGTGGGTCCAGCACGTTGAGGAGGTGCTCGTGGACAGCTCGTGACTTCGAAACTGAGGTCATGGCACACTCTTGACTTAGGGCGCGTCATGTTTGCTACTCCTCGCAAGTCGGTTGGCATACAGGCAGGCCTGAGGGTTGCAGTGAGGGCTTATCAGTCCCCTTTGGGCCCACGAACCCCTCACTCCTCCACTGTGTGCTCCATCTAAGCTTCCAGTGAGAGTGATGGTGCATCCCCCAGAATGGCCACACTCACTTTGGATGACAACAGGGACAAGATGTCCATCACTGCAGAGTGCAAGATGATGGACTCCTTTCTCTCACTCTTCCAGCCTCATCACGGGATCCAGGGAGGAAGGTAAGAGACAATCTCTTATTTTTAGCTTTTTCTCGTGATGTTTCGCTCAATGAGACAAGCATTCCCATTCTGAGCTACCCCTTCACTGGCATGTCAGCGATCGTTCCGATGACACCATTAGCGTGAGCTCAGCCCGCAGCTCTACAGATATCTGTGAGAGGGGTACTGCATGCTAATGCTCAAGAGGAATGTGCTTTCACATGGACATGGCTCACCCTGACATTGATTGGAGATGGCATCAACTATCCAGTGGGCCAACCTCTGTTTTGATATGGCACTTCCCTTCTGTTGACCACCGTAACAGATAAGAAACTGCTCAGAAGAACTTACATTCTGCATGCATTCCACTTAAAGGCACAGAGTGTGAATGGGACTTAGCAGTGAAAGGGCTGGATCTGCCTCCTTCGTGGGCAGTGGTCTCTAAAAGGAGTGGTAGGAACCTTGGTCACATATCTGAATTCCAGGAACAATTCCCTGACCGAAAAATGGACCCTGGTCCCCGACTCTCTTGATCGATGCTAATGCGACTAGCAGCGCTGTCTTTATGGACAGAATTTTTAAGGACAGGAGTCGAGTAGTTCGAACAGATCCCTCTGCAGACCAGCCAGAACTACAGAGAGATCCCAAGAGGGCATGAAATGGGGGTAGGATGGATTTTAATGCCTCATGCCTCTGAAGAACCAGATGATAAGATTATGCTTCCCGAGTGTGCTGCCATCCACCACATCATGGTGAGTGGCGATGGCTGCAACGTAAAGTTTCATTGTGGAGGGTGACAGCCTATGCTCCAGCTCATCCTGAAGGAATAACAACACAACACTAATCTGGCAAGTCCTGGGGTCTTCTCTGCAAGAAGCGTACCATTTAGCAAATAGACTCCACTTCAGGGCATAGGCATGCCTTGTAGAGGGTGCTCTAGCCTGAGTGATGGTGTTAACTACCAATGCTGGTAGGTCTATGGACCACACATGGAGATTCCAGAGATCTGAGGGTGCCAAAGGGTACCCCGTGCCTGAGAGAGGAGGAGGCACCAGGGAGGGGCCGTCATGAGGAGTGTGAGTTTAAAAATCCAGGTCCAGTTGGGCCAGAGAGGTGCAACTAACAATACCTGCTCCCTGTCCTCCCTGAGCTTGCACAGAGTCTGTGCTGGAGGCATTCGTCGATATGACAACATGCCTGGATACTTGTTCTAAGGCCACCCTGGTCCATGGAAAGGCAAGATCTGTCCAAAGACTGAAGGTGCAGCAACACAGCGGAGTGATGGTCACCTGGGCCTGCGTGCCATGCCCGTCTGGGAACCAGATCGTGAAGCCAGCACTCAAGTGGTCATATGAAGCAATCTCAGCGGTGTGATAGCAGCTGCGGATGCCATATGCCCCAGGAGCCTCTGAAATATTTTAAGTAGGACCACTGTGTTTCTGTCAAGGATACACAGACAGGACAGCACCAGCCTGGCAGATGAGGTGGGAGCCTGGTCCAGTATGATGTATGTATGGTGCACTGGGGTTCGGTGCCAGCTATGCACGATTCCCATTGGCGATCACAGAGTGTTCCCCCTTCTCAGAAAGACCCATGTCTTCTCTACCTGCTAACCAGTTATCATATGTAGCACTCCCCATGGATAAGGTTACCCCATATGTCCATATAGTTATCAAGTCTCCCCAAATTGGAAAGCAGGTGGCCTCTGCAGCATCCTCCCTCTTCAAGGACTGGCACGCTTTCCAAACATATTATTGTTTTTTTTTAAAAAATCAGTAGACTACAATTATTTAGGTAAAAGCACATTTACAATTTAAATTCTTCTAAATTATTACCATGTACTGGTAATTTAAAGGCGTAGGCCTAAAGTGTAATCGCTCGCTCCATGTGCACTGGTTACATACTCTACTAATGATTAATCACCAGCACCTGTGGAGATGAGCTCTGCCAACTCGTTGGCATTCATTGGCTCGTTTTCTTACTCTTCAGAGTGATTGGTTGTCTAGTGATCTCCCATTCTTGTCAGAAGACACACGTCTCCGTTCCTTCTTCAGGGAACGTGGGTTAGTAAATAAGATGTTTTCTTCCTTTCTTTATGTTAAAAGAAAATACAGTACATGCTCAAGAAAAAAAATGAAATCCAACAATGATACATGAGTGATTCATTGGTGTGTTGTGCATGTTTTAAAATAATAATAATACAAAAGGGTCAACTCCTAACAAAACAACTATTTTACCTCTAAATGCATTAGATTGTGGGAGCAACTGCTTAAAAATAGCTATTCAAATTTGCTATGTAGCTGAAAAGTTGGTTAATGGGAGCAATTTTTGGTAGTAATGCATCAGCCAATAAAATGTGCCATAAGTGGCATCTGTGCTTCAGTATTGGTTCTATTGCTAAGCACACACTCTTTGAAATTAAAATTAATTACTATTCTCACAGGAAATTCAGTATTTACATGCTGCTTAATCACTGATTTGACCGGAATAGAGAATGACTCTATTAGCTTGTGCTAAATGCCAACATTATTATTTTACAGTACTTTATTTTAATGTACTGTATTACTGAAAACAACACAGGACACAAAACAGAAAACACTGAACAGAAACCTTAAATGTAATTTTTCAGAAAAAAATAAAAATAAAAATAAAAACTTTCAAACATGCATTTAGACCTCAAAACATTTACCCAGAGAATAGAGTGTGGAGAACACAGAAAGTTCAGGTTAAAAATTCAGGTCTTAAAGGAATTAAAGCAGAGATTAAAAAAAGGTATGTTTATATAATGTTTGGGACTAAGCAACTGCTGTTAAACTAGAAAAATATGACTTTTATGAATCTTTTTTTTATGCGTCTGTCTCTTGAGTTATGATTTGTGTACAGTAGCTGTGCAATTAACGTTTGAATGTTGAGAAAGAAAATGTTTCACTCAAAACAAAATCCCAATGACAATTATAGACATACAATAGCATCGCACATGATAAACCAGCCAGGAAACAACAAAACAAACAAACAAAATAATCACTATTGGACTCAAAGAAGGAGGGTACTCTTACCTTGGCAATAGTCTCATGGAGTTTGAAGGCTGGATCCAAGGTTTCTCCTAATGAAGACTCAGGAGGGAAATAGGCCTCAGAGAGAAAAAGCGCTCTCTAGGTTTGAAAAAAAAAAAAGAAAAGGAGAGGGGGAAATCAAATTAAAACACACACTCATACAAGGTTGTCAAAACAGGTAGGCTTAACTGTCATAATGCACTAATGCATTAATGCATAATGCCTCTAAATAGAATTATTGGAGTAGAAGATTGTTGAACATGTTTAAAAAAAAACATGGGTTCTGTCTTATGAAGATGACCTAATATATAAGATGATTTACTGTATGATCATATATAAACTGATCATATAAATTCATTTCATAGTGTTAAACTAAACTAAACTAAACTAGGGCCTCAGGGTGGCGCAGTGGGTAGCACAATTGCCTCACAGCAAAAAGGTCACTGGTTTGAGCCCTGGCTGGGTCAGTTGGCATTTCTGTGTGGAGTTTGCATGTTCTCCCCGAGTTTGTTTGGGTTTCCGCCGGGTGCTCCAGTTTTCAGTTAAATTGTCTGTAGTGTATTTGTGAATGATTGTGTATGGGTAAGCTAAACTAAACTAAACTAAACTTGTAGGTTTTCAAAACTGACTGCCATAAGAGAATAAACTGCAAAGATTAGGCTTCATTTTGAGAAACTGGTTATGAGAGACCAGCTTTGTTTTTATGTATACTGCTATGGTTTAATCTTTGTCTAATTAGTGTAATATCACTTAAGATGCTGTGAGCTGCCGATCCCCTGTATGTAATGAAAATATAAAGGGATAAAGCAGCCTTGGGCACCCTAAGTGAGAGAACGATGCTCAAATATGAATATAATAAGATCTCTTCTAATTAAGTTAAGCAAAAACACTTCAAGCTGTGATAAAAAAAAATAATAATAAAAAAACCAGGAGATGAAGTCACGAAAATATGAAATAAGAATGCAAACTAAAAATTCCCAAGGATATCAATGGCTGTTTTAGACAATTTTATGAAGGACTGGTATAATCTGTGCTGTATTCTCAGCCTGTGGCAATGTCTATCTTCCTTCAATCAGCTTCCACTTCCAAAACTGAGTAAAGCTGATCAGGAAGCATTGAAATCTGAAATTACTATTCAAGATCTCTTGATGCAATCATGGGCTTTCCTATTGGGAAGGCCTTTGGGCCCAATGGCTTTGGAATTGAATTTAGTCTAAAAAATATGCAGTCAAAATTGCAGCTCTTATGCTAAAGATCTCACAATCAGCAATTTCTTTTATCTGTGCACTCTTCAAAATTTGCTTACTTTTAAATGTAAAAAATGCTAAAGCAGCCATGCCATTTACCTTGTTTGTACAAAAATGTAAGATCTTTTTTGTTTAAATGGACTCAAACCAGAGCATTCTACTATATGCAGGAAAAAACGTAGATAAAAAAATGTTGTGCATTGATTGTGCAAATTTAACAAATTATTGACAACTATTTTCCAAACTAAATAACTGTGCCAATCAGTGCTCAATATGGGATTTTACAGTATATTTATGTATATATATATATATATATATATATATATATATATATATATATATAT